>WEIS01096694.1:0-35608 GCA_013389965.1 Todus mexicanus
ATTTTATTATTCTTATTATTTTAATCTAGACTGTTCTGAGCACTGCACAAGCCCCTTCCTCTCACCACCTGCTTGCCCCTGCGCATTTTTAAGTCTCAGTTTTTCACCACTGAATCTTCACCAAGGGATCAGGCTGCTGAGGCAAATTCCAATCCATTTCTCAAACTCACAAAAATGGATTTAGCCTACCAGAGCATATGGAGCCTCGTGGACGAGAGCGTTGCACAGCCACTGTGGTCCCCTGACACCCACACAAATACAGCACTAAGGAAGCTCTGTGGGACACAAACCCAGGAAGCCCAACAACTGGAGGTTGACATTTTCTATATATGAGCATAATTCCCATCCACAACACCCTGGAAAATTTCAGGGTTCCAATAAAAAGATAGTTTACAGATTATATATTTAGTTTAAAGGGGGAAAAAAATAAAGTCTCCCTTTCTCTTATTCACTTCGACCTCCTTGGGGCAGGAAATGAGGGCTTTCAAACTAGTTATAGCAAAGGGAAATTTGCAGATGAATGGAAGATGGCTTTGCGCCTAGAAATGCTGGCATAATGACTCCACAGTGAAGTACCAAAGAACTTCAAGCTATTCAATTTATTCTAGTGACAGATAGCATGTCAATCACTTCCTAAGCACCAGAAAATGGTAAAAAGATTCCATTTTTTTTAATTATAAGTTACACTCCAATTCATCAAAGCCAGGGCAATTTTTAGAGACAGAATGAAGCAAGACAAATGTATGTACTAGAAATAAGCCTCCTTTTTCTACATACATACAGTGAAGGCAGTTAATCATTGGAACAATTTATCTACATTGTGGAGGATTCTCCATCACGTTATCTTGTTAAGGCAAGAATAGAAAATTTTATTAAAATCTGCTCTGGTTCAACCAGAAGTTGTGAGTTTTAAGTAGGAATTTCTGAATAAGAATTTTTGTTCAGTCTTATGCAAGACAGACAAGATTTTTGTATTACTGCCCTACCAAAAGCCAAGAATGATTGTAATGAGAGGGGTTTCCCATTAAAGCAGATGATATTAAGGGTATTAAATTGTATTTCTTTGAACTACTCTGGAAAATTTTGCTTTGATATAGATATTCTAATTCAGTCAGTGTTTATTTAGATATCAAAAGGTACTAAAACTAATCATGGGACTATTCTTTAACATATATTTAATATAGCACAAAAGACTTACTGAAGCACGTAAAATATCTGAAGTACATTACGAGTTTAAAACCTTGTAAAACTATGGATTACTAGCCCAGTACTACAAATGCATTTGGGGATTTGAAGGGATGTGGCAGGATATTAATTCCCCCCCCCCTCCCTCATTCCCTCCATCCTGCCCCACTGTGGCAGCAGGGTGAAGGGAAAGCTCTTCCAGCCCCTCTAGTAACAGAGACAAAATGTTAGAGCCCAGTAACAAATTTCTGCTGGACTTGCTGCGGTCTGGGTGCACGAGTGTCCTTTTCCTTTGGTTGCACACATGTCCTTTGCTAATACAAACAACCGCCGATGAGAAAGAACGCTGAACTTCAAGTCAGAACTAAAATAGGTAGAATAGTCAAGTATTAAATTAAACAGAGCTCTGGATCAAACTTTTCCACATTAGACTGAGCTCCAGCTCATGCACGCTGCAAAACCTTTTAGTCAACACAGACACAATCAGATCTGATTCATACTCCAGCTAAGGATCAGCTCTTAATTCCCTCAAACGAAATCCAGACGCAAGGTGCCCCACATTTCTATGCTGTGAGGATTCTTAAACATTTTCCTCCTTCATGTACACACTCAGGATGCAGGAGTACACACCGCCATCTCAGAGCAGCCAGATACACAAAGACGGCTTTTCAACAGGCACACTCCTCAACAGTAAGACGTAGCAAGCCTCCTCTATCTAGTCTTTGCTTAGCTAAAAGCAATTCCCATTTAAACTGGCTATGAATAGCCAAAAATGACAACAAAATTTGGGCATTGCTTACAAAAGCCAAACTCATAGCTGTCCCTTACTCTCCCAGGCATGCTCCTACACCAGTCGTAACATCTTAGAGTGCCACTGCATTGGTAACATAAACCTGCACAACACCTACAGGAAATAGATATTTTTAAAAACCAAACTACAGCCAGATTTTCCAGTGCTTCAGTCCAGCTGCCTCGAATTCAAAGCTTTTACACTACCTATAAAGCTATTTGAGACAGCTGGTCAAAAGTTCTCAATTTATGCTGTTTTCTTTATCTCCAAGTCCTTTTTGTAGGTTATACCTGTGCTGGGGGAGGAAGGAGGGATTAAATCTGGACTGGTCCAGGTCACTAACTACAGCATCTCACATTGCCTTCATACTGATGGTAGGGAGGGCTGCACTCTCCCACCCACTGATGTCTCTTGTTCTCTGTTGCCTTCATTAACAAATACTTACATGCTGCAGGGAATCAACAATGGAAATGCACTTATTTGAAAGCCCTCTAAACTGAATCCGAGCAGAAGGAATATAATACATTAACGAAACTATTGAACAATACAGGACTTGGCCCTTAAGGCTTCCTACATGATTTCTCTTTCCAGTTTGACAGAGAACTAGTTGTAATCATTCTTTGAACATATCTTCTCCTCCTATTTAGTAATGATTTCATCCAAACCAAATGTCCTTAGTATTTGTCTCAAAAGCAAACCATCTCGCTGTCAAAATACATCACAGCTACTATTATCTTTCCAGATCAATGGATGTCAAAAAAGAAAACAAATTTGTTCTTGATTGGTCTAGGTGAGACCAATGTTTCTTGTCATCTTATTATTACAGAAGTGTTTTATAAATTAGTCGATAATTTGCTCTAATATCTCATTATCAAAGTCAAACTGATCAGTTTATAATTACCTGGGTCTCCTGCCTTAGACAAGAAGGATTATGTTTGTTGTGCTCTCTTCTGCCAGGACACAACTCATCCTCTGCAGACTGTTGAAGATGGCTGCTTTCGTGCAGAAACTGGATTATCTACATACTCTCAAAAAATTTTTCCTAGATAATTTTCCTACACCAGCTACATATAAATCCCACATTCATGAATGCTTTTGGAAGGGCCTCTTCTGCATGCTTGGCAGCACCAGCCAGGCTCCAGCATGGTCCCCATTCCCCAGAATCACACACCAGCACAGCTTTGCCTGACCCACTGCCTTGCCACAGCAACAGTTCAGCCACATCTCTCTGTCCTTCGTGGAAGCATATTTCCATGGTCCCATGGAAACCACCATCTCACGGATCCAAAAATCTGATATTCTTCCCTCTCTCAAGGGTTAATAACAGGACTTGGCATTGCATGGCATACATAGGGTATTCATATCCCTGATCCCAGGCCCAGCAGGGATAACTGGACAGGCTCCAGAAGAAAAAGTGTCACGCAACTAAAGAGGGTGAGAGCATGGCTGATTGTGGTTGGGGAAGATGCTGAAAAGCTTGGACAGGCATCCTTGTTCTACCTTTGAAAGGCCCTTGCTACATCTTGCTTGTCATCAAACAACACCCAGAATCTTGAGCTCTACCTAGCACCAGCTCAGAACTGGGCAATCATCATGTAGGATAGGTCCTTATATCAATTACAAGTCGCACTTTGACATCAAGGGCACAGGAGAGCTACAGAATCACCCCTTCTGCATAAGCAATTTCACTCTGCCGCCATCAGGTGCCATCACGGGCAGAGCCAGCCCCAGCACCATCAATGACACTGACTTCAGGCTAAGGGGTTTGCGAGCATGGGATCACCAGCAGTTGTTTACATGTGTTTGTCTGAAGTTAGAAAAGAAAAAAAAAAAAGAAAAAAGGAAAGAAAAAGGAAAAAAAGAGCATTTTAATTTCCCAATAAAATCTATGCCACAGTATGAGTCATTGTTTGCTTTTTTTACACTAGTTGGGAAAGGCCTTCTGGTTTTAATAACTAATACTGCTGAGTTCAATAAAAAGCACTTAATTTAATTTAATCCAAACCCTGATTAATGCCAGCTTCCCCTGGAATTTTATCTTTGTTTTAATTTGAGTCACTATGTTCAAGGGGGGAAAAAAAGACAGAGGGGGATAGAAGTCAATTAGTTCCTGTGCTTGTTTCTGGGCAAAACACTGGAAAAGGGAAGATTGACAGGTATGGTCTGAGAGTCTATTTTTCTCCATTCCTTGGGTTGACTTTCCTCTAAGAATGTAATGTTTGCTTAGTCTTTGAAAAGGAAGCTTAACGGCTCACAGCTCAGTTTGGAAAATAAAATATTCCAGGGTCAATTAGGATCAGATTTCTTTTCTGGAAGTATATTGCCTTTAATGTGTTAATATTCAAGAGATATGCTACTGTTTAATTGGACACAGAGAACCCTTAAAGCTTGAGAGCTCTAACATGAAAACAACCAGCCTCATTCATGGGCTCTGGAGTGGCCACAGAAGGAAATAATCTGGGATAAAACCTCTGATAAGAGGTTTTCATCCTTTCCCTACAATTGTCTGCACATATGTTTACTCAGATTCGTATCTTATACAAATAACCAGCACTAACAGATTTATTTTTTTTTAGGCTAGAAAGTTGAACACTCAAACAGCTAGAGTAGGCAAGCTGCTGATAACGGAGTTCAACACCCTCCGTGGCTGCAGGAGGATCAGCTCTGCCCAGCGTCACACAAAAACCTTGTGACAGCGCCAGCATTAGGATCCAGTTCTCCCACAACCCTCACCAGTGCCTTAACTACGAGTAAACATTCCCTCTCTTCTTGCAGCCCTCTATCTTATTCTGTGCAAGGAGTAAGCCAAGGTCCTGCCAAGCCAATAGTTTTTAATTACATGATCACATACTCTTGTAATGCATATATGCAAGGGAACCGAATTAAGGTCGCATAGGCCTGGGTATTTTCTAACTTTTGTATGGCTGATTTCTGCAGCTCTGCAGAGAAGGTTTTGGATAAATTGTCTAGGATTGCCTCTCATTACAGAAACAAGAGAAATAGAATTGAAATTACGCAAATATTCAGGACTACTTAATGTCTTCTGTAGCAGAGCCTTAACTCAGGAGCTTAAAGGAGCAACGTAGACCTTTGTCTCTACAGCAAAGAGAACAACTGATAGGAGCAGAAGGCTGGAGCTGTAATTACATAACAGACACTTCACTGCATACAGCGTCTTTCCCCCACAGGCCAAACAGCCAGGGATGCTGGAAATTAGCAAGTTCAAGCTCTCTGCTGTGCTGGAGGCACTCAGCAGCAGCCTGGCACAGGCGGTGTCTCATGCTCATTCTCATAGTCAGATGTCTGCTTGAACAAGACTTAAGTTGTGTGTGCGTGTGTGTGTATGAGCAAATGGTGCACAAGCTTGGGGAGTAGAACTTCTGTGGATTTCCTTGTTCCCAGCTAATCACATCATCCTGAGGCAGAGGGGCTTAAGGAGACCACTGCTGTGATCTACTGGCCACAGCAGCCAGGCAGAGCCACACTGGCCAGCACCCTTGGGCATTGGTGGTGTGAGCCATTCCTACTGACCCCCTGCACTAATGTCTTTTCCAAGGAGATGGAGGCTGAACAGCTGAGCATCTTCTCCTAGCTCTAGTGCAGAACTGGCCCAGGAGATGGGGTCCAAGGCCAGCAAGGAAGGACTAGGCAGCTCCTTCCAAAACACAGTAGAAAGAGCAAGCTCCCTCCTCCAGCACCCCTCCGCAGCCAGGTACACATGTATTGGCACCAGCCCAGGTCAGGCAACCCAGTGACCCCTGCCCCAGCAACAGGAGATCTGGGGTGGCTGGTGCTTAAGGGGCTCTCCTCTCCTCTGGTCCACAGAGCCCTGGGAGCAAAACTACTACTCTGGTGAGAATGAGAGTCGCTGGGACAAAAGGGCACAGACACCATCCCCTTTTCCCTTCACAGTCCTGGTTCCAACCCTCATCCTTCCCCTGCAAACACAAACAGAGAAACGCAAAAGCAGACAAGCTACATTAGCAAATGAAAAGGTCAACAAAAAGGAGGAAGGAATTCAAGGTTCAATAACTATCTTTTCAGGAAAAAACGAAGACTTGAAAAGGAAAAACAAAAAATGTCAGTGGAGAAAGTCTATACAGGAGTTTGAGCCCTCAGTTGTGCACAGATTAGGTAACGAAGCTCATTACTCAGAGGTGCTGAGAAGGCCTTGTGAGAAGATGTTGCCATCACTGCCATCCTGGGTACCTAAAGCCCAGAGCTAGCCATCTGCACCCTGCAGACCCCTACAGTAACTTGGACTTTCTTGTAATTGCTGGTGTGAGCAGGAAAGGGATTTCAGGCACTGCCCCCATACCTCCTAGGAAATCCATTCCCTGTGGTTGTTGGGCAACCTTTCTCTAATAAAAATTAAACAAACAAATGCAATAAAGAGTTTTATTCAGAATAGAGGCCAATTTGCTACTAATGGCAGCATTATGGTCCTAAAAGCGTATTGAATTACAGAGCAGTAAAGCCACAGAAAACAGCCTGTAGTTCTAAAATAACTACAGGTGCCAAAATTAAGGAGGACCAAAATTACCAACCTGTTTCCAATGTTGGCCTGCAAATACTCAACACAACATGAAAAGAGAATGGCATATGATTTTTGTATTAAGAAAAAGTTGGTTTAATATATGAAATGTTTTTCATTGTGCAATTTCCATATTTGCTCTGTTCCCAAAACAGAATTATTCACCTAATAGATAGATTAATGAGATGACACCAAGCAGAGGTGGAAGGCCTTGTATAATCAGAGCACTTTCAGACAGTGTTTATAAAAGCTATTTAACAACACCAAGGATGAGCATGTTGTACTTAAGGCTAAGTGCTTCTAGGAGGAGCTGAGCACCTGTGCCGCTCAGCACACGCAGAACTTTAAACCAAACCAAATCTGCCTGTGTGTGAAGGATGGCCTTTCTCCTGGATGACAGCAAATGAGATTTCCTGTGAAGTGATCTCCCACCTCCCAGATGATGGGAAATAGAGCCAGTCATTGGTAGCACCATCATTCAATTTGAAAGAGCACATGTTCCTTGCCTGAAAATGTAAAATTTGAATTCAAGGTGCTAGCTGCCTGTGCAGCCATGTGAGGTAGGATAATGGAACATGAAAGAAGAGGTCAAATTTACTAAGTGTTGAGGAGGTGTCATCAAGAGTCACATATTACTTCAAGATGTGTCTTCGGCAACAGAGCCCATGTGAGCCCTTCTCTCACAGAAATCTCTTCCACCCACTGGGAGTTGTAGAATTCCTCCCAGCTTCAGTGGAAGTTGCTGATCTGCACGGGCTGCATAAGATCCAGCCCTTTTTTCCTGCTCCATCCTCACTTAGAGACACAAAATAAAACCAAATTGATGGGAACAAGCCTCTGGCAAATCCCCGTCCTTTCTTTACTGTTTGCAGAACCCTGCACATTACCCATGGGCAATTAAGCTTTTGCAGAGCAGCAATTGTATCCCCACATCTTCACATCATCCAAAGAGCTGCCTTCACCTCCTTCAGCTTTCACCTTGTTTCAGCTCAGGTTAACAGTTTCTTCTCACGGTTAGTAACAGTCTGATGTCTCCTAGGTATCGAGGAGGCAGATTTTTACCTGCCTCCAACCCCTGCAGAAATGCTCCAAACATCTCCAACCCATTTGGTTCCTGTCCTGTTAACACATCTCGCTGTCCCTGTATTTTACCTGGAGCAGTGCAGTACAGATGGGATTTGCCTGCCCAAGGTCAGGAAGTCCAGGCAGCACTGGCTCTGCACAGCACAACACCTCTTCCTCACTGCTGTCTTCCTCACTGCCACCCTCCTGCTACTTTCCAAATAAAACCATTGCCAGCACAACTGTCAGCAGCAACAAGAATGTGCTAAGGCAAGCACCAAGGCAAACAGAGAAGCCATCAGACTCTCTGCAGAGTAAACACAAGCTAAAACACCAAGTCACATAAATGACACAGATACATGCTGTTCTGGGGGTACAGTAGGAAAAGGAGAGACTTATTTGTCTTGCACCAGACTTGGAGGCCCCTTCCCAAGACCAGAGCAACTCATCCAGACACGCTGATGATGCACCACCTGATTTGGCCAAGGCTAGGGAGCTATCTAGGAAGAAGACACTGTCACCCCTGTGCAGGTATCTACTCCTGGGCTCCTCCAGGATAGTTTTCAGCCTCACAACCAGCTAACACCTCTCTCTGCAGTGGGACAACTGCAGAGAAAATGTAAAATCCCTCTGCTCAATCCCCCACTTACAGGAAGCTGTTTTCACTTCTCAGACTGTACATCGCAGCCACTTCTGATGGCAAATCTGCATCTCCAGACCCTGGTATTGAGACTCAGGAGATTTGAGACTGACACAGAGAACCACAGAGATCTAGTTGACCCACCACAGATGAGTCCCCTAAAGATTACATATACAAGCTGAATAGCCCAATATATAAAGTAACTTCTGTAGCAATTCTAGATCCCCAACCATGCTTGGATTAGAGGCACTGAGCAAATAGATTTCTGTGTCTTTTGTAACTGCCTTCTGTAATGCAGGGGGAAAAGCCACACACAGGAACAAATGGGGGAAAAGTATCTAAACTCTCTTGAGCTTCAGTCTCAGACATGCCAAGGAGCCACAGAAGGTACAGGAGGAAGAGGTGACTGTCTTACTGTACCTGCCCTTTGCCCACCCCCAGCACAGGTTGCTGTGTTCTGTGGCAGAGCCACTGATCTCCATCCTGTCCTAGCAATGTTTCTGTTATGATGCACACCCAGAACACCCAGTTTAGATCCCATGTGTTCATCTTCAGCAGAAACAGGATTTAGTGCAGTCTGCTGAAGATACCCTGAACTGGACTCAGCACAGTAGCAGCCAAGAGAGCTCAAGATCTCTGCTCCTGATGGCTCCAGAGTGCCTGAGAGGACAGCCACTCCGTCCACTAACCACAGCATTATAAGACACACTTGATAGAGCATTTCAGGCTCTTCATCCAGCAGTTTGACAGCAGCTCTCACCATAAATTGCATGACGTGGAGACAGACATAGTCACTGCATTAGAAAATGAAAGCGCTGCTACAGTTGGAGTATAACACAAGAAGTCCCTTCACTATCCAGACTATTGCTTCTTTTGTATCACAAAACCCTAGTCTGGGATCCTCATCTGCTCAGCACTAACACTTGATTTTAAGAAATCTCTTGTACACTCCTGCCACACAAATGCATATATTTTTCCTTTCGTGGAAATATATGCATTTAAATCTATACATATTTATTCTTGACTATTTTGCCCAAACCTTCTTCCTTGTCTTCCAGCTGCAGCACTAAGTCACACAGGGTAGTACATCAGTACAAGTGTAACAGTGGTACAGGGTTAACTTGTGAGAGTCCCTAAATGAGTATGGCAAAGGACATGAAAAATTCAAGGTAAAGTATTAGTATCAAGGTTTAAAAGCATGAACATTTTCATGTATTGAAGTGACCGATGAAGTCAGCATTTTCAGAATTTGTCAGTCATACCAGACTATGCACTTGAGAACAAACAAATGTTCACCAAGAGCAGTGGAAATGGGGGTTGGCTGTTCATATTGAAGAACAACTCTTGCGCCCAGATTTCCAGCAAGTTAATATGCTTTGCGTTATGCATTTGCAAGTTCAGCTCTCCCTTTACATTATTTGGGTGTTGAAGAAACTTTGAGCTTTGCACAAACAGTAACACAGATATTGAAATATAAACTCCTTTTCAATTTTCTGATTATCTCTGCCTGACAAAAAGCACAAAGAAAAAGATAATGATAATAAGCTGCTGAAACAGTGAACAGCAGTTATTTCTTAATTCAGTAGCCTCACATTTTATGTGGATATCTGAGCTTCTAACATCCGTGAGCACCGTGTGTTGGTTTAACCTATATTGCAAAGCTGAGGAGAAAAAAAGATTAACTTAGGTCTCTTACAAGTCTCTCAGTGGTTGAATATGGTTTGTTTCAACAAAGACATTGCAGGCAATCCAGGATATTGCAAGAAAAAAAGACATTAAGGCAGTGCCATATGTGATGTTCCTGATACCTACAGAGATAAGGTGACTCACAAACTTTCCCATCATGAAACAGATACAGAAGAAAGGAATTTTTTTGTTATATAGGAAGCAAACAACTGGAAGTTAGTGTTCCTAAACGATCTGAAACGTTAATGGTGAAATATTTGTTTTAAATTAGTATTATATTTGTTGCACCTTTTTTTTCCTATCCCCTTATTTACAAAGTTAGTGTAAGATCAGGAAAGTTCTGAAAATCTTCTTAAATGGTAGTTAACAGTGGTTTTGTTCAAATCTAGTAATGCATTTGAATCTTAATTTAAAATCTGTCTTTAATGTGACCTCCTTGCAAGGACTTATTTGATCCCCTATCAAACAAGTCCTGATGCTCATTCATCCAAGCTCTGCTGAACGTATGGGACGTTTCTTCCAGAGACTTTCCAGAACTCTGTTTCCTCTTCTGAGTTTTCCTATTTCTACCTGTAAGCTTCAAAAATTACTTTTTTTCCCCTCTATTTATTGCAAATCAAATTTTGCCCATTTACAGACATAATCACTTTGCATCAGACAATGTGCAAATGAAAGCACTACCCTGAAACAAGGGTCCTCTGGCTCCTGCCCACCATAGCCTTGGGAGAGAGATTCCCTCCCTATACTAGGGCAGCACAGGCTTGGCAACAACACAACTGCCAGCGGTAGGTGCTGAAAGATCAAGTGCTGCCCTCTTGCCAAGACTGGGGATGTCAGTGTACCCAGTGCACTTTGAGAAGTGCTATCTATCTGTACACACAGGATGTCATAAACCTCCACAATTGCTCCAAATAGGTGACCAAGCATAGAAAAAAAATCATCGTCATCATCCTATACATCCAGACATAGTTGAAAAGGGAGTATCCCACATCCCTTAATTCTTCCCACACTAAGAAATCTAGAGACTCCAAAGGAGAGAAAAGGAATGGAAGGTACTCAAAGTGTCTACGGATAGCACATTTTGAAGAATTTGGTGCCAGCACATACCCTGATTTTTTCCCCTGTTCATTGCCCACATGGACATTGATAAAGTGCGCAACCCTCAGATCCCCCTTCCAGGGCAGTTACATCCCAGGGAATTACTCTGTAATCTTTACAAGTGGATAGGCTTGAGGGCTGCTGTACCAAGTGCTGTATCAAGCCTAGAGAAATGATACTACAGACCAGCACTTGGCAAAGGTATGAAAGGCCCTTAAGACTACCCAGCAACACATTGATGAACAATTCTCAGAGACATCACTGGATACCTGAGCATTGGACAACCCACAGGCAACACAACCAGCTATTCAACCTTAAAGTACTCACACCAGGTCCTGACAAAGCTCATCCTTTGGTGTAACAACCCTGCTGCTCATACTGATGGACGTGTAAAGCCTTGCCACAGAGATGAAGAAGGGAATATGTTTCCCAAGTGGTATTTTATGTAAATATGATAGTGGTTCCCCCAGAGAGTACAGAGAGGGTAGAAAGCTGTTCAATGCATACACAATACAGGGATGCTGCAAACATGCAACTCTGATGCTCCAGATGTGCTCTGTGCGTATCCAGATGTGCTCCCATTTGAAGTCTCTGCTATTCCCCAGCTGCACGTGCGACTCCTCAGCACACATACAAGAGTAGCTCCAAAACCATGAGATCCCCATGGCACCGTTGAGTGGCACATGCTGAGAGATTGCCCAGACACCTCTGCAGTAATTCAATCCTCCCATGAAACAGAGCACCCTTCCTATTGATGCACGTAGGTACCACACTTCTCACGGGACAGCATTTAAGGGTAAGAGTAGGTCAAAGTCAGAAGCACTGGATTACAACATGGAGAGTTAGAAAGAGGGTAGCATAATGGATGCGCAGTCAACAACTGCCTGAAATTTAGATCCATGATTTGCTGTTAGCTGACTTCTTCCCTGTAGTATCACCCAGTCAATTCAGGGGATGAGCTGTAGCCAAAAATCCTTTGCCAGAACATGCTCTGAAGAAATAACCTCAGCTTGGAATACAGCCTGTGAATACCTGCTCACTCAGTTCCAGTAAAACACTAAGAGGAAGCAAATCTTCAAATAATTTCTGATCTCTCCTACTCCTTTTCTGGTTGCTCAGTTTGGAGATGGCAACATATAAATTTGACTATTTCTCTCCTGATCCATCATCTGCTCACAAGCCCACTCACCACTAGCTCACACTAACACTGATGTCCACACTTCTGACCAAAATGCCTGATGCTCACTTCTCCAGGTGAAAGGGGAAGGATTGCTTGCTTCAGCCCAAACATTTTTGCTGTGCGCTTTTGTTGGGTTTTTGTTTTTCTCCCCGATTAACCTTTCCCGTTCAGACAACTCCACTGATGCATTAAGCTTTCCATAAATTCCCATAAGAATCAAGAAATAATTTCCCTTCAGCAATCAATACATCTGCAGCCATGTGCTGAAGTTAGACAACACGCAGGCAGAATACATAATTACATTAGGAGGGAGCTTCTGAACCATGTCCACGTGAGTAGGTACCCCAGCAGGATCTTGGGCTGTCATCCCATGTTCAAGCCAGCCATGGCAGGCCAGCTGAGAGGTGATACCACCTAACAAAGGAGGGAGAGAAGGACAAAAGCCAGGTGTCCACTGTTGTCCAGCAAGCTGCATTACATAAGGCACCTATGCCTTTCATTCTCAATGCGAGTATTCAGCTCCTGCCAGGAGCTGGAGAGGTTTTACCATTTGACCAAGCATAAAGCCAGAAGAATAGAGACAAGCAGGAAGAAGGAGGTTGCACAAGTGCAGAGCATTCTCACTTGTCCCACAGTCTGCAGTGAGCCACCAGCCATGACTTGTGCCAAATATCTTAACGACAATTCTGTGGGTGAAATGCTCCTTACTCTGGAAACCTTCGCACCAGATCTTGCACTATGTTAATCCCATATAGATCTGACTAGCATATAAACATCATCTTCATGGCTACTTGACACATCATAAACACAATTGCCTGAAGTTGGCCGTTGGTCATTTGTCCAAGGGATGGTGCTGTAAATTCAAAGAGCAGAAGAGTCTGTACAGGAACAGTCCAGGAGAGAGCGGGAGACAGCTGTTTCATTTCTACATCTTACAGAAAAATATTTCCATGAAGTGTAATGTTTGGAAAATGTCTAACAAGCCAGTCCATGCTTTCTACAGATTATGTGGACTTAGCATTTCTGTTGCCTATACTGGGATAGATGAATAGAGAGATAAAAGGAGGCATGAAAATATAAGACACTTGGAATGCAGGAGAATCTACAGAATGTGCAAAAAATGTAGGAAAAGCTAAATAAAAGAAGAAAAGACAAATGAGATATTGTCAAGGCAGCCAGTGAAGCAGCAGGGTCCCAGTTCAGAGGTGGAATCATTAAATGACAAGCAAAGCAGCTCTTATGGAAAGCCTACATAGCTTTTTAGCCCTGGAATTCACTAGGGGGAGCATGTGGACAAGGGTGAATGCCAGAACGTATCTGTTATCCAAAAGGGAATATACCAAGACTTCGGTCACCTTAGAAGAGGGACTCAGGGAATGAGGTAGCTTCTGCTCTGGCCACACTCAAGGCGTGTCACTCAACAGTTCTCAGGAAACTGGGAGACATCCACCACCCATCACACACAACAGCAGCTATGAGAAGGCAGGTTCACTGGCTTCCAAAGCAAAGATCAAATACCATGACCCTATAAATGGGAGGTGATGAGCTGCCACAGAAATATCTGGCTAATTTGGCTAATTTGCTTGCATTTTGCTTGGATTTAGGAGGGAAAGCTCATAGACCTTCCTCTCCTTCCTCCTCCAGCCTGTTATGGAATGGATCCTGGTCCAGAAGATCACCAATACAAACACAGCAGCTTACACCCAAGTTACAATCCCTCCATGCCCCAAATGCAAGAGAGCAGCACATCAGACATTGTTAAAGTCACCATGTCCCACACCCTCTGCAGCAAAGAGGAAAGGCAAGAGACAGATTCCTGTGGGAACCTATGCAGAAAGGGGATGGAGGAGCCCACCAAGGAAGTACAAAGCTCAGGCAGAAAAAGGAATTTTAGGTACAGGATGAATACAACAAAGACCACAACATGAGGGCATTCCTACTGATCCTGATGGAAAATAGCCCCATCTAGGAAGGGACCATAAAGGACTAGGACAGTCTCACAGGGATTTCCAAAGTATGCATGCTTGTACAGAGGAGTCCATGCATGTGTAACAAACCTCATTCTAAACCTCTGATGGACATACTAGGCTCAGACATACAGACCAACTCTTCTTTGAGACCTCGTTTTTCCTTCAAGTGTGCACTAAAGGCGATTGCATAACACATGTACAGTTGGCCCATACAAAACTCCCCAACAGTGTCCAATCCCTTGCACATAAAAGTATCAGTGATTTCCAGACAAGCAGCAGCTCAACGCGCCTATGCATGTGGGCATATCCTACATTTCCAGACGTTTGGCAGCCTGTCAGGATTCTTGCATCTGTGGACATATCTGGGCTTCCCAGACATGGGGCAGTCCAGTCAGAGCCTCTGTGAACGCATAGCAGAATGCAATACTTGAATTCCCCAAATCTGGATGGACAGTGACAGACAAAAGGGCATGTCTTGGGGAAACCTGCACAGATGGTCACGTGAAGAGCAGACTAGCCCAGGAGATGCAGCCAGCAGAAGAAGCTGGTGGCATCATAGGTGAAAGACACACATAGAAGTCCTTCATCTTACATCTTCTATCTGAGGTCAAATGAGCACATGCATGTCTTGGGGACAGGAACAAAAACCTTGTGCTGCTTCTGGACTATCCTGTCCTTGCAAAGAGAAACAAGAGGCATGGACTTACTTCCAGTCCCCGTGGGGCTGCCAGAAATAACAGAAACCTAACATCTCACACCAGCTGGCGAAGAGGACTAATCTGGCTTCAGGAACTGCTTGAAAAAGAGCCAAACCTCCCATCCAGTTCTCATGGCCCCTTCCACTTCCCCCCAGACCCAGTTCTTTTTCTGGCACAATGGTATCTTCAGCACTTGGCTGACAGCAAGCTGCTCCTCACAAACTGTTCTGCCGACCCACCCTGCAGCAGCATGCTCACTTGGGACTCGGTGCTTTTGCCATCCCACACCACGGCCAGACATGCCACAACAGGCCCCAGCTCTGCAGTGGCCAGAGCAGAGGGTGATGAAGCAGCATACACAGAGAGCTCCATTCCTTCCTCCCTCTATTCTGGTCCCCAGCATTCCAGCTGCACCTCTTCCCTTGAATTAGGCATCTCAAGAGCTTCCCCTGCCTTTGAACCTGCATTTCTCTCCCTCCTCCCAACACCCAGGGCTTCTATTGAACCTGTAAAAGAAGAGCTTGGTCATGTTTTTGCTTCTCCCTTATCAAAATCCCCCATTGGTTCTACATTCATTTCAAGCTATGCGGGGGCTTTTCTTTTTTTAATAATTATTTTCAAAATGCAGTATAATGACCAGAGCAGAAGCAGCAGCATCACAGTAACTGGGTCTGTCTTCATTTCCACCACTAGCTTGCAAGATAACAGGAAAGAGTAATTTTGCCAGTTGCATAACTAAGTGCAACAAATCCAACCCCCTGTTCAATGATAGCCCATAGCCCCAACCCATAGCTGTAAAGTATAGTTTAGTTTAGATGTTGATAGAAACACAAGGGTTTGTTTGCGCAAGTGCAATCATGTGCACCTCAACTCTGCCCCTACTACCACATTCCTCCATGTAGCCCTGCCTCACTGCAGCTCCTGCACTAGAAAAGCTGCATTAAATAAAATAATATATGTAAGAAAGCATTTTGCTTCTTTAGTCAGTGCAAAGGACGGAGGCTGGCACACTCAGCAGCCTTCAGGCTGCACGTAAACAAGTCAAAAGACGATGTGTTTCAGAAAGAAAAGGTAAGTCCAAAAACGAATTTTAGAAGGGCAAGTTCTTTATGAAAAGATACCCTGCGTAACAAGTCGACAGAGCTGGGCAGAGCTAAATTCAAAACATTCCTAGCCTGATTTGGTCTGCAAGGTTCCTATCTTCTTCTGTCACACATTATTAAACGTAGATCAGAAACAGGATCTGGGATTACAGAACAGACTGAACTCAGGACATCAGAAGACACCTGTCCTATAAATAGGAATCATTTACCAATTCAGAGCAACACACACATGTTTTGGCAACCTCTCAGCCAATAAAAGCAGAAGCCCCAACACCAGAATTATCCAAGCGCTATAATTTTAAGTGTTGAACAATGATTTACATCATCATGACTTAACTCCTCATTTCCCAAATTCTCATCACACATCTGTGCTGAATCACACCAAAAAAATTTAACCCTTCCCAAAAGATGCCCATTATCATTACCAAAATCCATCCCCATCTCAGCATTGGAAAATTGTCTCATTTTTGAAGAAAAGAGCAGCAACAGCAACAAAAAGCAGAACTTCAGATTTGGAGCTGTTAAGATGGAGCTATTCATTTCTTCAACAGCTTTTTGCCTGTATGCCTACACCCCACAATTTCAACTACGAAACTCAAGAGTCGATTCTGTCACTCCAACCACAGACTTTCCACAGCACTCAGAAACACACCAGAGTGGGATTTTGCATGGAGTTGCAATGCAGGGGCTCGGATTTGTTGACACTTGAGTTTCTAGGAAAAATTAACAGAAACACGTGCAAGGGTCTGTATAAGGGAACAACATGAAGCGCCGCTTCCAAACAGGTGCAGCCGATTATCTGAGGCAACGCTGCACCGGAAAAAAAACCACACTGTTTTCTTTGCAAATTTTAAGAGCACTAAAAACTTCCAGATAATGGGAAGTCCCTGAAGCTTTTAGAAAGTGTTTTCTCATACTCCGTACCTGGTATGACAGCTGCTTCTTTGCAGCTATGGGGAGTTGTGGTTTTCCATTTGTGAAAATTCAAGTGAAATCTATCATTTTTTGGAAAGGGCCTAAATCCTGGGGTTCTCAAATATCTTTACAGGTTGAATATTTGGAAAGAATCCAGGACTCCAATCAGAGCTTGAATATGTGGAAATATTTAACTCTCTAAGAAACAGTATATAAAATAAACTGTTTCTCTGCTTGATGACTATTTCAGGATTGACTAATGACTTGTCATGGTGCCAAATACCACGGAGATGGCTCAAGAGGATAATTTCTGAAACCTGAATTTGTAACGTTCTATCAAATAAAGACTATTTCTGTGTCAAAACTCCAGATTTGGGAATATATCTACAGCAAGACCATAAATGAACTTTTGGACACTGAAGTTCAGAANGGTTGGTCTCCGGATCTTGTTTAAGGGAAGGATTTGGTGGCAGGGAGGGAAAACTGTGCTGCTGTCCTGGTCAACTCATCAGCTCCTCCCTGGGGGTAGTTATGGCAAGGAGAAGCAGCTAAGCTTTCCTAAGTTCAGCCACCTCTAGACAAAAGACCATGACCTAAACCTGATCTTTCTTATAGTACCAATGCTCCTCACACCAAGGCCAGACAGGTCCTAGCCTAGATAGGGGCTAAGTTCAACTCCGCTCTTAACCGGGACAGAACTGAAGCCCGTGGTCTGAGCTCAGCTTTGCCCACAGCAGAGTGAAAGGTCCATTTGGTCAAGTTACTAGCAAAGGCTAACAAATTGAGTTTGGTTTTAGGGAGCAATGAATTCCTGCCATCGCCTATTCTCTAGGACACACAGCACTCACATTACACATTTATTCAGATTATGAAGATGGAAAGGACCATTAATAAAACAACTTTTCTTCCTCCTTGATAAGGGTTAGAGGATCTAATCTAGTAATTACTACACAAAATCCCTAACTTCTGTCTGAAACAGTTTCAGCAAGAGCATGGCTTTCAGGTTGACAGCGGCTGTTAATCCACCTCATACCCAGGTAGAAACATTCCAACTTTTATTCTCAGCATTATAAATCTGCACATTGTTAGAACAAGATTGTCTCGCATTAGGCTTTAACTCATAGCTTGCAATCTTAGCAAAGACAAGTACAAAGAGAAGCTATTTGCACTGAACTTTTTCTTCCCCTTGTTGGTACTTGCACATCATGATCAAGTTATTTGTAAATTTTCCTTGAGTAGATGAATCTTACTGAAATTTTTCCTACAGCTACAAATTTCCAGGATTTTGTCATTTTTTTTTTAACTCTTTCCTGAATCCTTTCTAACTAGTCAGCATCTTTTCTGTTAAAATGGACAAGACAACAGGACATGATGTCCAAAACCACTTCGACAATACCATTTCCAACATCAGAGCTTCCCATTGACCCTTGGAGGGCTCTGGTTGTGCTTGCCCTCCCAGCTGCTGCTCTGCTCATGTGGTTCATGCCCACACAGGTATTTGCAACATCTCTAGCTCCTTTTTCATTATCTGCTTCCACCTCAAATTTAGCCTATATTCTTTAATCCTGTAAAGTCCAAACTTATATCCAGTATCAAAACATATGAACGTGTATTCTCCTCTAAAACTATCAGATCCCAACTCCAATCTCAGAGCTGTACAGGGCTTGCTGCTGCAGGAGCTGGCCAAAGCCAAGTGGCAGATTCTACATCGGTCCCCTGACACACTGTGCAAGATAACTGAAGACTTTGGCACGAAGAGAACAAAGACAGCAGGTGTTAGAGTAGCAATGTCTATTTAAAATCCTACTATTTAAAAATAACCTTTTACTTATCACTAGCATTACAGGGGATCTGCACCAGGTGGAGGTGGGAATTTTATCAGGTTTTGTGAGCTTTTAGTGGTGCCCAGGGGGCTGGAGCATAGCTCTACACCAACTGGGCAGAGGGAAGAATACAGGGCTCAAGGTCTGATTAGCAAGAGAGGCTGATGTAACACCACAGGAGTGAGAATGAGAGGGATCTTGAAAGAGGAAAAGCTGCAAAAGCCAAGCAGAAGAGCGACGAGGCTAAGGCGAGGGCAGATAACCATCAGAACAGGCTGAGCTCCACAGCAGCACAGCAGCTAGTGCGTGGGAGAAGGGGAGAGGGAGCGGTGTCGGTGAGTTACGAGGCCGTGGGGAAGACGCAGCTGTCAACCACAGCCCAGCAGAATGGCATGAGCAGGCTCAGCAGGGGAGACACACACAGAGTGAGGGTTTGGCCAGGCTGAGAAGAGTAGGCAGTCATCCATCATGGAGGCTGCGTGTGATGTACAGGGCTGACTGGCAGAGGGAGGGAAGAGGTCCCCTCTGGGGTGTTCCCCACCTCAGATGAGTGAGCTGGATTCAAACCAACAGAGAAACCCACAACCCTGAGAAGGGAAGAACTGAGAGCAGGATCTCATGTTTGTGCAGCAAAGGGACAGGCTGAATACACTGAGCCCAGCCACAAAAGGAGGAGAGCTACCTCAAATGGCACCCATCAGTATCAGCTCCGGCATTCTGTTCATATATGCCAGCATTGCAGAGCACAGAAAGCAGCTGTAGCATGGGCCACCTGGCAAACCCTACATGCAAGCCCTGATATCATCCTTTCCTTCTTTCATATTGACCCACTGAAGGGCTCAGAGACTGGCATAGTGGCTCCCTGGCACACAAGGTACCCAGCACCACAGCAGCCTTCTGGAGGTGCAACCTCCTTGCCCAACCAATTCACTCCAAGTACCATCCTGCTTTGTTTGCTCACAAGCATCTTCCTCACAGAGACTTGTTCCTTGCAACCTCAGCACAGCTGACAGAGCATCTTGCTCTGCAACTCACACTAGCAGTATGAACAAAGTGTTCCAAGCTGGCTGGCTCCTTAGGACATCCTTCCCACACCAACTCCAGGAGCCCCATATGCCTCCAGACTCTTGCGTCATACCCCATGGCAGGCATGATACACCCTGAGCACCCTGCTCTCACAACATTGCTCCCGTGGGGTACCTGGACCCAGTCCCACCACACACACACTCGCAGAAACCAACACCCTTTTTCCACAAGGGGATGGAGACACAGGGTAAATGCAATACGTGTGCGCAAAAGCAGACAGCTCTGCAAGGCACTAGGTGCTGAGCAGGTTGGGCGAGAGGCAGCTCATGCCAGCAGGCTCAGACACCGCTCCCTGCCTTACCCACCTAAACACGAAGCCTCCATAGGTACATACTTTTGCTTCTATGCACGTATGCCACTATAGTTAGTCTCCTACTAATATAGGGACTGTCACTGTGCCCAGGTTCCTTTTCTATGTAGTAGATAATACATAACTGTTTAAACCCATAGCTTTCCTGAGTGCCAGGCAGCACCTAGAAACAGTTATACAAGATCAGAAGGTTTCCAGAAGGACCTTGTGCAGTTGGTATAACTGTTACTTTGTCAGACATCTAAGCAAGTTCTTGGCCTGTGCCCTCCCTCTCCCCACCTCATCATTAGCCTCCAAAAAATCCCAGAGCTGAATCAGCTTCCTCCATTTAGAGGCTCCCCTCAAATTTTCTAGGATTCCCATCTTTCTCTCCTTTTTACTTTACAAATATATAAATAGTCACATCATCATATGAGACAACTACAGAATGACTCTTACGGGTAAAAACCAGATGTTTCCCAATCTTCCCTAACAAAGTAATATTTTATATATGGCTCTTCAATGGATTTATAGCCAATGAAGGGATGTTACTACATTAGCTCATGGAGGGGGTGGGTGATAAAAACTGGAAAGGAAGAACCAGACAAGGAAAAAAGAAGCTATCCAGAGCGCTGCAATTGGAGAAGCATGACAAATGGGCAGCACAGTTTTAGAGGGCTTCGACAGCAAGGCAGATTGCCTGGCTGGGAGTGATTGTCCACAGCTGGAGCATCACAGAGACCATCTGGTATTTCTTAAACATGCTTTCCCCAGGTGATCCAATTCTTGGAGTGCCCCAGCAAAGAGAAGAAAAAAAGCTTGCGAGTCTCAGCCCCATTTCCAGGGTTTCCCTAATTAGTTAACAGAATTATATTTGAACTGGTTTCAGTTTCTTCTATAAAAACCTTTCCTTTTGCCACCTTTCCAACAGAAAAAAAAAAGTATTTAAATTCATGGAGTTTTTCAGTTAAAGTCAATGATTGTGTCTCTTGGCACAGGAACCTAATATAAAACTTAATGAAGTAAAGAGAGATCCAAAATTTCTTTTGAACACCTTGTAACCCCATTTCTCCTGACAGCACCTTTAGCTGCACAAAGCATGCAAATTCACAGTCTCTCACATTACTCTCCCATTCCAATGTATCCATCTCCAACACGAGCTTCAGAAAAGCAGAGTGCAGACCACACGGGGGACTCAGAGAACCTCTTATTTTGAGGATTTTGACCCTTTTCTCAACTTGGAAAAACATTAAAGAATTTAACTAACTGTGCATGCCCCACACTGCTGTCCCCATAGCAAGGAGGGCTGGCAGAGGAGCAGTCCAGCAGCATTTGCCGCTGCCCTCATGTTCCCCATAAGACATGCCCTTCCTGAGCCAGGAGCATCGAGAAGCAGCTAACAAAGAAAAGAGTAAGAAAAAGCGGTAAATAATAAATGAACGGACAGATGGAAAAGGGGTTAGAGCAAGCAACCGGAGAACAAGCCTTGGGAACCAAACTGTGTTCCCACCAGCAGGCAGTGCCCCCATCAAGCAGCACAGGGCAGGCAGGAGCCATGGTCCAGCCACAGAGATTATCCCCGGCACTCCCCGCCAAGCCAAGCTTACCAGCCATGCCTTTCCCCTCTCCTGTTTTCTCCCTGAGCTAGCCCAGCCACAGAGCATAGGTCTGTCAGAGATGTATCCTGCATGTCATAGACATGAGTCCCTAGTCCCCAGCTGCAAGTTTCCCAGAAGCATGTGAACAACCATTCCTGTTATTTTTCATGGGGAGCAAATATATAGGGATAGTGGCTGAAGCACTAAAGCTGCCGATACTCCTCCAACTGCAGTGAAATTTGTTGCTGTGCCACAATTCACTAAGAAATATATATTTTTTTAAAGCAGAGAACTCAGACACTGAGTGCCCTGCTCTGTCTACCTTGGCAGCTGCCTTCTCAAAGCCTGCATCTGAGAAAAGCTAGTGGGATCATAATCCCCATCAAAAATCCTTACACCTCAACTTCTTAAAAATGCATACACTTCAACTTCTCCAGCCTAAGAACAATTATCTAATTCTTGGCAAGAAAATACTAGACAGAAGAACTCAAAAAGGGTTTCATTCCTTTGTTTTCAAGTGGTTTAGATGGCCAGAATTAGCATATTCCACCACTGTGCTGGAAAAGGATTTTGGCTAGAAACCCATTTTTATGTAGTGGCATAGACTGCAATAATAGAAAACAATATAAACCATGATTGTAAAGCTTAAGAAATAGCAATCAGCTGCAAATTACAAAGTGTAGAAAAGTATTTAAAAAAACGCAATGGTAAAATTCATGCCTTGCCGAGTCAATAGTGGGAATTTAAATATAAAAGAAAGAAGAGAGATGTGAACAGAGACATAGATCCATTATTTGGTGTACACAGTAAAATTACCAGTGTAACTATAGAAATATAAATGTGTGCTCCATATTTGAGAAAAATATATGATGCTGAACTCGCCCTAAAATGATGATACACTTCACAGTTTACTGATGACCAATAGATGGATTAGAGAACATTTGCTTTAGATAAACACTGTTAAATCACCCACCCTGGATAATTTGCACCTCCAAGTGCACTGAGATCTCTGACCTGTTAATGCTAATTTTTAATAAATCTTGGAATGCCAAGTAATTCTAGAAGGGTAGGAGAGCCTTAACCCCATGCCGGCATTTAGGCAGGACTAGCTGACCTAGGGACCACCAGCCAGTCAGCCTGACAGCAGACCTAGACAGAGTAATTAAAAGCCAATATAAGAATCTAACGATAATTCATTATATTCATGTCTCAGCTAATCACCAGCCAACATATGTTGCACAGAATCAAATCCTGTCTAACTGATGTTACAACTTGATTTAAGAACTTGCGTTAATAGAAATAGTTTGGCATGACTAGATGGACAGAAGTGGCTGATGAGAGAAAAATGTATCCATCACTCATTTCCCATCCCACAGGATGCAGTGCTTTTACCAATCATTTAGATAAATACAAGATCCTTAGAGCCAGCTTGCAGATAGCACAAACATAGTAAATAATGAACAAAACAGCTCCTGCTTACCCTGTGATCCAATTTGTACAACTAAAAGGCCACCACCCAACCAAGCGTGGTTTAATTCAGCCAAGCACAAGATAATATATGTACAGGAAAACAATACAGAGATGGGAAAGTCTGTTCTGCACGGCCACAGGACAAAGGAGGAGCTATGAGGGGACTTTGGCAAAGTGAAGTTTAAGGAGCCAAATCTATTCAGCTTATTAAAGAGGGAAAATCCACAAGATCCAACTGCTTCTCATAGGCATTGCATTAACATCGGGAAAGAGGAGGCTTCTAACCTGATGGCAAGAGGCAAAGCAAGCTCCAGGGGTTGAAAGTCAGAGTTAAGCGTGAAGCTGACAAAGACAAAAAGTATCACCAGCACAGGATGAGAAAAATCACACAAGAAGGTGTGGATGATCTTGGGGCCCAGCATAAAAGCAGTGGGTAAAATTCAGTAGTACAAAGGTCAGGTATAAAAAAACCTCTGTGTAATGTAAGCGTGGAAGGAGCCCAGACATAGGCACACTGGGGGTCTGCTTTAGGCTACAAAATCAGGGAGATCAGAAGCACAGGCTTATTGGGAGCATCTGAAACACAGAACCCACTGGTAATTAGGGACTTTTAACTGCCCACACATTTACTGGGAAAGGAAGACATCAGACACAGACTTGCATCAAGTTCCTGGAATGCACAGAGGGGGAAAAATTGTGAAAGAAAAGACAGGAATGAGACTAGGAAGAAGGCTCCTTGAGGTTTGATCCTCATCAACAAAGAGGGGGAAAAAAGAAAGAGGAAAAAAACCAAAGGTGTGAAGGACCATGGGCAAGGGAGCCTAAAACGAATATTTGTACTTGTTAGGAACAGAAGGGAAAATAATTGCACAGGAAAAACACTGCTTTGCAAAACCAGAGGCTTCGGTAAACTCAGAGGATTGGCAAGTGAGATTTTGTGCAGAATGAAAAGGGAGTTCAGGAAAGACGGTGTTTTGTAAACACGCAGCAAGATAAGGGAACAAATGCAAATTATCTTAGTATGGGGGTATGATAAGGGTAAATCACAGACTCCTTGCAATATATGGAGAAATGGAAACCTCATCAGACTGATGTGGATGAGCACAAAGGAACAGCACCAGGAATGAGGTGTAGAGCAAAAGAGTCATACAGTCAACAGAAAGTGCTCACAGCAAGGATTGCCAGTGGTACCAAGAAGACATTCGATAACCACATCAGTGGGAAGAGGCAGACTAAAGCATTCATCACCTCCTGAGCAGGAAAAAAAGGTTAATAGATTGGTTTATGCCACTGAACACGCCACAAGCCCTTCCAAAGCTGTTAGTGCATGTCAGCCCTCCCCCTCCCACCGAAATCTGTTTTCTGTTAGGTTTATGTGTTTTCTTTATTCTCTACACAGCACCCAGAACTGGCTGGTTCTGGTAATGACATTACATATTCTAATGTACGCATAACTGCTAATTTTAAGATGCGCAATTTATAAAATATCGTCTCCTGCAAGGCTAGTTAAATTGGACAGTATATGGAATTTAATAAATACTGAACACATCATAAGAAGCCACATTCTCCACAGTTACAAAAGCAATAACCAAATCAGATAATGAGAAATCCAAAGTGTTGTTTAACAGACTAGAGTGTGTCACCTGAAAAAGAGATTCACCTTCATGACCTCTCACACGCACACACGCCATGAGTTGTAAAACTACTAATTAGGGTAAGAGGCAGGGGATCCCAGGGGATTGGCTTGCAGCTGTCTCAGGAAGCAAAGAGGTATAAATTGGGACACAGTTCCACAATAGCCAACAACTCACAGCATTAAAGCTGAAATGTTTATTCCTTTTGTTGGTTCAGACTGTGTGAAAAGGGGTAACTACGACCACAAAGTTAATGCAACTAAAAGCAGCAGACTAAAAGCATAAGGCATACTAATGCATGAGCAGAATAAAGATTGTTGAAGTTTAATGTTTTCAGATAGACTGAGGTCTGTCAGCAACTATATCTGGGAATTTCTGGAAGATAAATGAGGTTTCAAAAGGCTGGGAAAGGGCAAATACAGTGGCCATACTCAACAGGTTGAAAAATCAAGAAAATCGCAGGCCAGTCAACATAATTTCAATTCCTGGAAAAATTTTGAAACAAATCATCAAACAATCCAACTACGAGGAAGGGCTGGAAGCAATAGCTCTGCCATGTGAAGACAACCTGCCTTCTCTTTCACAGAGCAAAAGGGTCTTGTATGTAACAGAGGCAACATATGTTCTATACTTTTACTTTCACAAAGCGTTACCTCCAGTTTCGTACAAACATTTTACTAAGAAAATTAGGAAAAGAGAGTCTAGATGAAATTCTGTAGGGGGAATGCACAACTGGTTGGGAAATGGTACACAAAAGTACAGGCATGAACAAGCAATATTGACCAAAAAAAATCCATGATTATACAGGGGTCTACAGACAAAGAGCGTCAGCACAAGGTACATGAAACAATCCTGCTGTACTTCAGTCAAGAAAGGCCTTGGCTACAATACTGGCCTGATTTCAAGGCAACACACTTCGGAAAAACAGGCCAGACCAAGTGGAGAGAGCACAAGGGACCCCAGCAAAGCACAGAACCACTAAAAATGTTAAAGAGAGTTGAAAGGGACCTCAAGAGGCAGAATCAACCACGCATGTGTCACTCAACTTGAAAATAACATGGCCATGAGGAAAGAGCAAATGAAAGGCAGTTGTTCCATGTAGAGCACAACAGTCTTCAGGGAAGCACGATAACAAGCCTCAAATATGTAAAAGATTTCAACAAAGAGGAAAGGAGCGCTATAAGCTGCTCTCCATGTCCACAGGGAGACGACATGCCATAATGGGCTTAATCTGAAGCAAGAAATTTTAAAAACACCAACTCCACAGCAATGCAGATAATTACACCCTGGGGGCAGGGGTGTGGGGGTGTAGGTGGGGGGTGTTGTGTGTGGTGGTGCATCACTTTATCACAGGAGGCAAGGATAAAGCCACATTATTTGAATCAGTTAAGAGTGATGTCCCCACAACCTGGGCAACACCAGTGTCTGGCCACTGAGGCCCGACAACCTGCTGGTTTAACGCAGGCATGACCAGGAAGGCAATAGATTTCAGCTATACACCAAACGCCCTCAGAAAACTGTGTAATGAAAACAAACAGCCGCTTTACTTCAGAATGAGCTCATATAAACAACTGATAATAGCACAAAAATACTCAGCTACAAGAGATTGTTTTCCACGGTTTATTTTTCTCAGCACCGTCCCGTCAGTTCTGAACCCAAGGTCTCAGAAGACACCTGAAAACCATCCTCAAAAGGGACCCGGCAAATCTGCTGGTCATTAACTATGGGCTCAGTACATACTGCAATTTTTCTGCTCCCTTCTTCCCAGGAAACCCCCCAGCGTTTCACAGCAATTCTCTCTCCCTGTCTCTTTCCCATAGAAGCTGATGACATTACTGTCTTTCCCTTTCTGACATGGCTTCTACATCAGTACCCTAAGTTGTGCTAATCAAGGAGACAAACTCAGGGAAATTATTTTCACCGTGTATTTCACTTTAAATGTTGCTTTTTCTTCTTCAGCACCAACAAAGGGTTCCAGCCCCTCTGAATTTTGTTTTTCTAACTGCATCAGCTGGTCACATAAAAGATATTGCCCCTCCTTATGCACCTTTCCCCAGGCAGAGACCAGGTACAGCCGATTTGTCATGGAAAAGGCTAGAAGATGCCCTCTTGAGGTCCTTTTCAGATCTGTTTTGTACAATGCTGTGGATAATGCGTATAACATAAGAGGCTGTGATGTACAGAAGGGACAGCCTGATCCAAAAGCCACTCACAGGCCTGTGACACAGCCCCACAGAGAACTCTCCTTGAAGGAGAGCTGGGGAGCAAGCACAGTGCAGACCACCCTGGCGCAGCACCCAGTACAACAGCTCTGATACGCATCACTGCTGTGCAGACAACAGGATGTTTAGGCTGCTGATCTCAAACAAGCTGCCAAGAAGGCAAGGAAGCTGCACTTACCTCTGCAACAACCCTTCCAGCTCCCATCTCACAAGGTGGCCCCTACTTCATCCTCATGGAGTTAGCAGTAACTGGGGAAAGCTCTGGCAAAACCAAGTAGAGCAAACTTTCTGCCCAGCAGCTCAGGCATCAGAAGTACACACAGCTTCATGTCCTGCTCTCTGCACAGACTGGGTGCAACAGTAGCCTCTGAACCATGGTCCTCTCCAGACTCAGCACCCTGCAGAAGAGGTTCCAGGCCCCACAGACCTGTCCTGCTCCAGGACTACTATCTCCCAGAGCCACAATATTCAGCAGGAATCACAAAACCACTTGGGGAGGTTCACAAGTGCAGGAAATGCAAATGTCACAGGTGGTCGACCTGAGGTGTGTAATTCCCTGCCAAGGAACAAGCACAACTGTGGCTCTCACTGTCTTGGGGGAAAGAGAAAAACATATTTCTGTGGGGCAGCTTCTCACTTGTAAGCTCTTCATGCAGACACACTGCCTTCATCCCTACCCTGTGCCATCTAACGCATGGTTGCTCTGCAGTAGCCACATATATGTTCTGTTCCCCCACACCCTGCTTTGCTCCACTAATCAAATGATTACACACCCCCACTTGGGAAAAGTGTGTACACCCTCCATCACCACTATTTCACACACCCATACCACTTACTATGGATGAAGAGGACCTTAGCCTGGCCACTAACATCTCTGGAAGTAGAATTTTCCAAGGAAGGCCTCACACAGAGCCCACAACTGCTGTTAAAGCAGAGTTTAAATTATCTAATGACCTGAACAGGGGCACTGGGATGCCAATGTAAAACACCTGATCACAATGCTGGACACGGGCAGTGAAACACATTCTTCAGCAGCTCTCAGCTCTGTTCCTAACAGCTCCCACCTGATTTCAATCCCTCCAAGTCTCTCTCAACGCAGCTGGAAGAGACCCTCTGCTAACACCTTCAGCAGGGTGGGACCACAGAAGGTCGACTGGGAGCATAATGTACCCTGTGGGAGGGTCTCCTTCCTTAACCACTGCTTCTAGAGGCTGTGTTGCACGATGTGACAGGATGGAGGGTTCCCACCACACATCCTGCAGTCTCCTCATTGGCTTTTCAGTGCAGATGTGGTGTGGTAGGACAGGCTGGAGAGCTGTCATCACGAGTCTCTTGATGCACTGAAGTAATCTGCACTGTAGCTTCAGGCAGAAGGTAGAGCAGAGAGAAGAGATATTTCTCCACTATTCAGAATGAGAAGTGGGGCACTATTTTGTTTCCTTGAGATGGGAACTCTTAGAGGGAAATTTATGATTTGTACTTGTATCTTGGGAAGATCAGTTACACTTAACACTTCATGTAAATACAAGAGGGGACAGTTTTTCACATATGTCTATTGACCTGAGCAATTCCCTCTCCTATTGGGCTTAACAGGCTTTACTTAATAACAGTGCAGAAACACACAGATATCCAGTCTCTTGAAGTACAAATGCAGCACATTAACCCAGTGCAAACTGGCACTTCAGATGAAGGGATTCAGACTTAACGCACCAAAGCTGTGCCTGCTGCTGCCGCACTCACCACACTCCCTAAAACCTGAATATGTGTCGTGTCTCTACTGCCCTGAGCAGTTCCTCACACGTCCCCAGCTGCTAGCCCAATGCTGTGCATTCGCCCCTCAGCTCCAGGGCTTCAAAATCACCTTACTGTCACCTGGATGTTTCTCCTGAGCGCTGCAAAGGAGGGGAGCCTGTTAGGATGATTGCAACTTCTATTCTACTGATACAAGCCATAAAAGAATCATCGCTTGCTCCACCTAACCTGACTGGGAAGGAGCAGAGAAGCATTTCTAGGGAAAGATTCTTCCTCCTCCCCTATCCCACCACGGGCTGAGTTGAGAGAGCCGGTTCCCAGGGGAGAGCAGGCGATGCTGTGCACTCTCCCCCTGCTCTACCACGGGCTCAGCCAAGAGCACCAGAGATGCTGATCTGTGAAACAAGATACCTATGTCTGAGCACCGAGGGGGAAGCAGCAAAGACTAATAAGCCTCAAAATGTTATACAGCATTTAAATAGTACTGTCACAGATCAAAGACTATCACTCATCTCTGTGAGGCAGGCTTGTTAAGCCCAGAAAGATCACGTACAGAAAGCAAATGCAAGATGTAAGAGAAAGCCTGCAGACAGGAGCCGAGGAAAGCTCATACTTGCCTAGAGAAACTGAAGTGGCCTAAGCCAAAGTTGAACATGTGTTCCTGGAGGAATGAGAGCCAGAAAGACCGCCTGGTTTCACTCAGTCTCAGTTGTGTCTTAGCACAAAAAAACCCACATTTCATTTTAAGACACCCTCTTACCTTGGAGGTACCTGCTGCTGGGAGCAGCTTAAATCCCAGTGCAAAACCACAACCCTGCCTGATTGCTGAGATAAGGAGCACACTGGGAACCATGTGCAACTGATGAATAGATTTGAAAAAGCCTCCAATTTACGTTGCTGCTACAGGGACTGCAGAATCACACTCCCTGCACTCTAAGAGCTTTCATTCTTAAAGTCATGAGGATACTGCATAGAAGCTTGATGGCAATATCACTTGCCTACACTTGTAGGCAGCATGGGAGGCCTAGTCTATAGTCTTTCAAGTTGTTCATGTAACTGTCATCTGGAAAGAGGAGGAGGAAGAAAAAGGGACTTTTTTTCCAAACCACTACAGTGGCAGTGGTAGTAGCACAGGAATAAAGATGCCTCATGGTGGTATTCCTAATCCCAAGGTCTCCTAGAGCAGCTAACCCATCATAAAGCACCTTAATTCTCACATGACTTTGGGCAAGATACTCCACTTACATTTCCCTGGTACAACTAAAGTGCTGCACGAACTAGCAGTAGTAGAAGCTCCTCGTACACATAAGCTTGGGGTTGAATATTCCTCCAGCCTAGGCTGGACACTGAGTGCTGAGGGTCATCCACAGTACATGCACTGCACGAGGCCAAGTGACTCCTGGATACAGATCTCCAAGAGGAAACCCCATTCACAGGGATCCCCTGGATACCCCATCTCTGCAAACTCAGTCCTTCACTGTCTCCCCTAAAAAAGGTCTGGATCCCGGCTCCTGCACCTCGCCTCACGACCTGGAGACTCCCTACAGTACTGTACAAAACCACTGTGCAGAATAAAAAGAAGTCCTCAAGCAAACTCTGGCCGATTGAATTTTGAAGGTAAGGAATGCCCTTCTGCAACAGATGTACAACCCCCTCTGCCCACCCCAAACACCAGATCCATCACTGAGAAGGGAAATATTTACACAAGTTAGTAGAGTTCCAGTTAAATATTATGCTTAGCTGTCTAGAGTCCATGTTCTCAGACTATGTCTATGAAATAAAAGATTAAACTTCATAACAATTATGAAGTTGCTCTGCTCACATTCAAAGGGAGTTAAAGAACATTAAAATAGTTCTTTGGGTAATATTCCAGTGAAATTGCTCTCTCCTCACTGGAGAGTTAGAGCCAAGACCTTCTGAACTCTCCTGTAAACATACTTGGAAAGGCTAAGAGCTGAGCTGATAACCAGGTAGCACCTCTGCTCTGCAGGTTCTGTAAAAAATGTGAGCAATGCTGGAGAGCTTTTGATGCAGCGAGGGAAGGAGGATAGGCGAGAGCAGCTTCTCTTCTCGAGGGAAGTTTGTTTAGTGGAAAGTAAGCAAGTTGTCAGAGGAAAAGCTGACAATGTTGATTCCAGCAGTTCTACGGGGAATAAACAGCCAAGTGGATTACGTTACAGAGAATGAGAAATGGCTCTGAGGATCCCATTTAAATACTGGGCTTTCAGGAATGATGTGATTCAGCCATACTCACGGCCCCAGTGCCCACAGGACCCCTGGGCTGAGCCCTCTGCCAACTGTGGTATCACCATCCCACCTCTCTGAGGTCCCAGAAATGGCCAGCACAGCCGATGTCCCCAGGAGAGCCAGAGCTCACTATCGTACTGGTGAGGATGCAGACCTGTACTGGCTTCAACGCAGGGGCTGGACATTGAATTAGGGACAGCAGGAGAGGGGGGAAGGTTACACAGGACTTGCTTGCCTCCCCCAGCCCAGCAGCAGGGGAGGGCCACCGCAGGGCTTGCCATTTCCTCCCCAGCCACAGCATGCCCCCCCCTCTACAGTAATCAAATGCCTCCCTGCCTTTCACAGGAAAAGGACCCGGCTAGAGAAGGGGATCTTGTTTGATTTATTAGTCTCTTCCTCCATCCCATCGTCTGTGGCTCATCCAGCTGTAGTGATAAGGAGAACAGCTATGAAAGGACACTGCTGGCTGATGGGATCCCATCCTTCTGCCCACTCACTGCCTGAAGACATCAGTCCTTTACAAGCACCATTAAATGTGTATCCAAAATGTGGCAGTCTCCTCCATCCTTTGAGATTCTGTTCCCTGGATAATACAAACAGTTGCCAGAAAAAGAGTATCCTCTCATCTCTGTCTGGGCCATTATCCCTTTATATTTGCTCTTTAATATTTACTGGGTTCACACAAAGTGCATGCTCTGGAAAGAAAAAAAAGTCAGCTGCAGCTTAAAGGACTCCAAATTTAGTAATTGCTGCAGCCCCATCGACGTGAACAGTTAGCAGGGAGATTTCTCCAGCACTTCACGTGCCATGGTATTCTGCTTAGGTCAGACTGTAGAAAACGTTCTGTCCAGAGGCACCAAATCTGGAGTGCCTGCGTAGGTGCCAGCCACATGAGTCCACCACAGGTTCCTGCGGGTCCTTTCCCTCCCAGCACCCAGTAATCTTGGTAGGAAACAGAGGCAGCCAGAGAGATGCTGATTCACACAGAGGTGAAGCACCCAAGGGTTTTAACGCATCTGTGAGTTAGCAAGAACTAGCCCCAGCTCCTGGTTCCAGAACTGGTCTTGTAGCCTTACCTGTTAATGTGAGGTTGCTGTATGTGTTTGAAAACTGCTCCTTTAACAAAACCAAGTGCATCTGAGCTGCCTTTTCCCTCTGTAGCTCCAACATTATGTCAGGATGCTGGGCGATCTTACAGCCTTTCTGCTTATCCAGGGCAATGTCGCTGCGAACAATGTCTACAGCAAAAGGGAAAGAAAAAAGGGAGATGGCCAAACCTCAGCTTTCATTTCACCAGATGCTTGGATGAGCACCCGCCAACATGATAGCCACACAACCACCACTCAGCATGAGCAACCCAAAAAAAGGTTCCAAACCCCTTGGATCCACTTGTCCAATGAACCTCCACTGCTCAAGTCTCCTTTTCTCCCACATAAAGCTCAAGTCACTGACTTCAATATGCTCACACAACCTACCACCCCTTCCATCCTTCACCTGCCTAGCAGCTGATTTCTTACAATGATGACCTTGCTCTTGAAGGAGAGTGCAAAAGTCTCCAGCATTTATGTTACAACCCTGTTACTGGTGTGTTTGACATTAAATAATGAGAAAAGACTAAATCCCATTCTGGTGACCCCTGGCTTCCATTTACCCTTGCCTGTCAAAGAGGTGATGAAGAAGGCCTGTTCTTGCCTTGTTTATCCTCTCTGCAGCTATCACAGCTAGTGTTAGGTCAGCATGGCTTACAACTCTTTGAACAGGTCTCTGTACGCTTCTAGCCCCTGACATTCAATTCAGGAGGCAGAATGATTACTTAGCAATTGTTTTCTCGTCATATGAGCATTTTATAAGTCATATTGTGAAATAAGAATATGATATTCCCTCTCCTAGAACTACTCACCTGCTGCCAAAATGTAAATACGGGTGTAGAAGTGCAGAACAACAATCAAGTAAGATGTGCCCAGTCTAACAAAAGGGGAGTGATGCAAACTAGTCCTTACAAGGTCCCTTTCTGAGTTTAATAAACTCTGTAGTATGCTCAGATCCACAAGCACCATATGCTGTCTCTAATTCTTATAAAACCTTAGGCAGCCAGCACTGATAAGGAAGGATGGAAGTTGGAGTTCTTCCACCACATTGCATGAGGTCACCCTTTGCTTCACGAGGTTGCGCTTTGCTTGGTTTAATTCCCATCTAGCTAGAAGTTTCTGAAGGAGCTTATTGTCAGAAGAGAGTCATGTCTTGCTCCATATACTCCCTCCAGCTGTGTTCAATTCCCATATAGCTAAAAGTTGCTGAAGAATCTCATTATCAGAAGAGAGTCACATTTTGCTCCGCATATACTCTCCAGCTCCATTACTGTTTCACACATCAAGGAACACCAAAGTTGTTTCCAACAGCCATGTTCCTGTCTTTCAAGGTGTCAGATCTCAAATTCAGCAAACCTAGGTTCAAAGCTCTGTCGTCTAGGGCTGGCAGGGAACCCCTCTCCAAAGATGGGGTGAAAAACTGGAAGCCATTCCAGTCTCTGAGCCTCATCCCAGAGTCACAACACTTGTCTTACCCCAGCTGTGCTCTGTTTATTTCTTAACTGCATCGTTTGAGATTAGCATAACTTTTCGAAAGCCCACCTAAAGAAGACTGCTGCTCAGAACAGTAATGTCATCAAGGCACCTGTGGCCTGTAGTTAGGGACACCATCTCTCTCCTCCACCCACAGCTAGAATACTCAGCAGTGGAGATAGGGCAGCATCCAGCTAGCATAAAAATAGGGGCCAATATTTCCACGTCCAGCACAGGGGCTTCAGTACAGAGAGATGAGATGGAGAAAAAAGAAGGAATGATGTTCTTCTGCAGTTAACGAATGCACACCCTCCAACTATATGCTTTTGATGCACAACTTCTTAGGCAGACACTCAATAAGATTTCGGCCTACCCAAACACTGCTCAACAATGACACAACCCTGAACTCTGCTGTGCAAGATATTTGGAGAACTGAAGATTAGGAAACACAGCCTTATCACTCTCCCACACCAGAAAGGCTGTTACTACAGCTACTGTAGGGTAACAGTTGTCAACTGGAGCTCATGAATTGGCATTCACCTTCCTGGGTGATGGATTTCCTCTCCTACAGAACTGAATAAAACAGTTGTACTGCCCTCACCCTCAAGGCAACATGGAACAATGGATGTTTTCCTCAAGGAGGCCCTGAAGGAGGAAAAAACTGAGAGGCAGAGAAGTTTGAAACCAGATAATCAATTCACTGACTCCAATTCTCTTCAAACTACTACAAGGGCATCCAGGCTGGGTCAACACAAGTTTTTGCCTAAAAGGGATGGAGGACTCCCAAAACCCCAGCCAGGGCCAACGTGGACCCATGTGGAAAAACCACTGGCCTGGGACCAAGGTCCCTGCCCTCTTGATCAGTTGCCAGGACAGCACCTTGGAGAGTGCAAGGGGATTGTGGAAGTGGGTCCTGTGCGACACCCCTACCTCCATCTTCAGGGACCACAGGTCACAGCAAGCATATGGTTGGGCAAGGGATGTCCTTAGGTGATGGAGCTTCTGTGACAGGGATTAGCACAAGGAAGTCTAGTCACATTCAGACAAACCCTGGGAGAGTTTAGGAAAAGCATGCAGGGCACAGAAATTAGGGGGACTCTCTGGCAGTCATCTTCATGGGATTCTCAGAGAGCTGTCACTGCAGACTTTCAGGAAGCCATGATGAGACATGCAGGGTCCTGGCTTCTCAGATTGAAGGACTCGAGAAACTTGCCCAAGACTTACATTCATTATAGCTCCAGCTCAAATAGTGGACAGATGTCTGGGATACGGATCTCCTCAAAGAACTTTGTGGTTCGTCATCCAGACCCAAACAAGCTGTACTTGGTGCAGGGGAGGAAGCAAGGGCACCTAGGTTCACACCACTTTTCTCAGCCAGCAGCACCAAGGAGAGAGGGGTGGCAGACCACAGCTTCTGGAGACTCAAGGGAAACTTCAGCAAGATCAACACAGAGGAAGCAGCCTGCAAAGAGCTCACAACTCTCAAATTTTAAAGAACAAAAGGAGGTTACTACCTGAAAGAAGGTTGTAGCGAGGTAGGTGTTGCTATCTTCTCCCAAGTAACAAGTGATAGGACAAGAGGATATTGCCTCAAGTTGTGCCAAGGGAGGGTTAGGTTGGATATTAGGAGAAATTTCTTCACCAAAAGCATTGGAACAGGCTGCCCAGGAATGTGGTGGAGTCACCATCCCTGGACATGTTTAAAAGATGTGTAGATGTGGTGCTGAGGGACACGATTTAGTAGTGGATTTGGCAGTGCCAAGTTGGATCTGATGATCTTAAAGGTCTCTTCCAACCAGAACTATTCTATGATGAGACAGAAAAGAGAAAAGAGAAAGATGTGAGGAGCACAGGGAGGAAAGTACCCCAAGAGGTGCTGGGCAGGGCAGCCCCTGAGCAGGAGCTGCAGGAGAAGGACCTTCTCTGCTTTCCTGATTGGGTTTAAAAATTTTTTTAAAAAAAGAAAGAAAAGGGGAAGGGGAAAGGAAAAGGGAAAGGGGAAAGGGNGGCTGCTCCCCTCGGCAGGCTGCGAGCCGGGGCCGGGCTGCTGCTGCCGCTGCCGCTG
>WEIS01096697.1:0-20535 GCA_013389965.1 Todus mexicanus
TCACAAGTAATGACAAATTGAAAATATAAATACAAACTAGTTTATCCAGACCAATGAGCTACTAAGCATGCTAACCAGAAGATGCATCACTGCTTGTCTAGGAACATAAGCACAAGTTGCTTAATAGGCACTTAATGTACATCGGTTAATGAAATCATACCAGAGCTAATGAATATATATAATTGGGTAGGCAGCTGCCACTAAAAAAAAAAAAAGTTAGTGAAATCATCTTGCTAATTCAGTTTGCAGAGACAATTAGAGAAGGTCCTTGAAGACAACTCAATAGACCCTGCTAATACTAAACTACTATTGATTATTTGCATGCAAGAAATCTGCAGGTGGGAGAGCACAATAGCATGGTCTTCGCTCACACCATTTGTCCTGCTGACTACCAAAGAACATAAACAAAAATTCAAGACCTGGAGTAAAATTTAGCAGACCATAACTGCTTCTTTCTATTGATGATTTTTTAGAAAGCTCTGGATAAATAATAAATACTAGTACATGCATTTTATCCCAGTCATAGTTTGTTCTTATCTTTCCAAAGATATATTTTTCCCAAAATATCCTGTGGAGACTATTTGGAGTTTGCTTTCATTTTCAGGCTCTGCTGAACTAAGCATTTGATTCAGAGAAAATAACAGGTTTGAAAGAAAGGCTCTGAGAAACTTAAACATAACAGATGCTTATTTGCAGACATCTGATTTAACTGAACTGAAAATCCCAGTCTAAATCCTGAAAACCATAAATGTCAGCCAGCTAGAACAGAATAATAGCCACTTATCGATATGGATGCACCTAGTAGATAACAGAGTTCCTGGATCATAATATTCATATAACTGCTTTCAGTTTGCTTCTCCCGTGCTCCCAAATTACAACTGGCAATAACATATTTCATTTCTCAGTGCTGCACATTGATGGTTCACAGTGAAGAAACTGGTTTGTTACGAGCTGGTAGTTTTCTTCCAGCATCAACTGTGAACTATTTAGTCTGGAATTAATATCTGAGGAAGCTCATATTGAATATTCCCAGTGGTGTAAATGGCCAACAGTAGCCACTTCTGCAATTTTCAAAAGAGCGCACTGAATGCAAGCTGACAATTTGCACCTTGCAAATCTAAATCTCTTAATCTCTGAAATTACAGTATCTGTGTGATCAAAGTAAACTCTCAGGCAAAACAACTCTGAAATTTCAAAGCAGCCTGGATTGGGATTTGGCTTTTCTGCATGTCCTTAATGAGGCAAACCCAAACACCCAAATAGCACTGAAGTTTGTAAAAATCTGGTGAAGATAATGATCCGAAAATTTAGGACTGTTTGAAACAAAAATATTAGCAGCACAAATCAACCTGAATGTATAGAGCAGAAATGACACTGGCACTTCAATGACAACTGTGAAATTTCTGCTTAGAAATTAGCATTAGGTCAGTCTGTTTAATATTTTCCTGTGCTCTTCTCTTTACCTGGATAAGGGATAAGAATTCACAGTCCAAATAACTTGGATGGCATTTTGCCCTCAGTCTGGAAGTTACATTTTGTTCCCTGTGCTCTTGCCCTTTCCAAGTCAAGCCCATATTACCTTCATAAAACATGAGTCACCTAAGCATTAGGTGCACGATCTCAGCGAGGTGCTCAGGTTAACTCTGTAGCCACCAAAAATAGAAAGCAGTCACCAGAGGGTGACTCATCCTGCCCAAGTCAGATGCCTACTGTGGGATGTGCTAAATCAACTCTCTCTTTGGATACCTGAAACTTGGCAAAGGAAATTTAACATCAGATGTGTAATATTCTTGATTCTGTAAGCCGACGGTCTGTCTCAGCCATCTTAATACCAGTGCATTTTCTGTTTGTACTTCTAATTACTTTTCATTACATTTTCAAACTTGTCTGAGAATTACTTTGAGAAATTTTGACAGTTTGATTCCCCCACGATTTCTTAAAAGCATGGATAAAAGTCCAATGTGACATTAATAGATTTTAATTAAATTCATTACACCATTAATTCAACGTGATCTGAGGTAGTCTAGAACTCTGTTGCTGATCTCAGTGGGAACTTGGCTGAATATTTTCTGGACAGATGAGCTGACAAACAACAAGGTGGCTGGGTAAGGTTGACTGAAGAAACAGTTTATGTGTTACGAACTGCATTTGCATGTGGTAATATCTGAGAACTACTGTATAATGCACCACATATATTTTGCTGGGCAATGAAGTGTTCTCTAAAATTTGATGAAAGTATATGGTAGCTTCAGTGAGATTTTATGCAAATCTCTCAAGACGAAATACGGATGCTGCATCTCTTAAAATATTCATTGAAAATGGGGATAGACCTTTTATTATTAAATACTCCCTGGTGTACATGTAAATGTTAAAACTGGGAAAAGATGAGATGCTAGCATCAGTCACCATAAAGAGAAAAATCAATTTTGTATAAAAAATAGCTTATTCAAGTCAGTTGTGAAACTGAAGAAATTGATTACATCACTACATATTGTGAAAGGGTTGTTCTATCACGTTGTATTTGGCAAGTCAGGCCACCGGGAAGAGAGTTATTGAATGAGACAACAGTAAGAGAAAAAAGGAAGGACAGCAACATGAAAAGGAAATAAAAGGGAGACAAGGAGCTAATAATGACATGCTCTGCAAGTGGTCAAGAAAGCAAGAGAAGACAAATCACTATACAGTCAGAGAAGTCAAGAAAAGAGATCAATATAATATATATCATGGGGTGTAAATCAAGAAGAAATGCAATATATAATGGGGGAAGCAGCACTGAAAACTTAGGTCAGGACTCTCTGGGTGCCATATCCTCTGCTGTACCCCTGCTCTTGCAGCCCAGAAGGATTTAGGCCATCGGTGGGACATGGATGTGTCAAGCATAGCAAAATCTTGGCTTGGGGCAACGTGTCCCTGAAAGCCACTCTGGAGCTCCCTGTGGCCAACTGAACAGAGCTCAAACCAATGTCACCACTCCAGTCAAGCCAGGTCAAAAGGTATATAGTGCAAAATGCAAAGCAGAGACAAGAAGGGAGCAACAACACAAAGGGGCCCTGAGTAGCCCAGCTCAGCCTTGAATGCTGCAGGAGGTGTAGGATTTCTCCACGGTCTTGATGGTGCTCAGTATTATCTTCATTCAAATACATTTGCAAAGGCAAAAAGGTCACGTGAACACACTTAATATGAAAAGTGAACTCACAGTTTAAATGTTGCATGCACGGCTGCAAATATCATAATGTCATTGCATTTAACACAGTTTTTCCTCCCATCCATGCTCCTTCTGAGCATACAAAAGTCATTACTCTTCTTTCTCCAATGGCTTTTAGCAGAAATCCCTTACATCCCTAATAGAGCTGAGCACTCCAGCACACCTCATTTCTGGTGGTGCTACCCCACTGAACAGAAAGCCTTATTCTATGTGTCATAGCTGATAAGCAACCACACTTAAGATTAGCAGGGCACAAGCTTGCATGGACGGCTGAGGTGCTGGCTTCCTTGTATCAAAGTATGTATTAGATGTATAGTACTAAAAAAAGCACTTTAACATTATTTTGGCTGTTTTGTGACATTGCTATTCATTTTCCCCTGCATTATAGCCTCACTTCTGAAGTTACGAGTAGTAAAAGTAATATCTCATTGCCACAGGGCAAAAACTTCCATTCCACTCATACGTAATGTATGTTGCTACAGCAAGGAAAGTTAGCGAAAAATGAGCTTGTGGAAGTGACTCCCCTTAAACCTAATGTTCCAAGCTTTTCTTAGCATGATGTGTAAGTGAAGTTTTACATCCAGAATTTATTAAGTAAGAAGAGTTGGGCTTTAAAGGTGTTATCGAAACCCTCAGGACAGTGCAAGAATGTAGTCCAGCCTTGTAAATTAGATACTAATTTTTTTCTTTCTTATTCATGGACTGCATGAGATGAATGTCTACATAGAAAACAAAAAGGAGAGACTGACAGATATCATTGAAACGCATTCAAATATTTCACTATCTATACTGACACAGGGAAGAACTGTATATCACATCATCTGGAGAGTCCATTTAATCTGCCAAAACCCCATTAGTAATTACTTTAATTATTATTCCTGTCCCCTAAAGACTATTATCTTTATCAAGTAATTGATAATTCTGTCTGTCCCCTTTCAAAAGTTGCAGTCTAAAATTTTTGAGAGAAATCAGACTGGGTGTCCAAGTGCTGAGTGTTTGCAGGCAGATAAACCCCTGTCAAAATCCGTGCAATTACAGACTCAGGCACACAGACAAGTCAGCACAGGCCAAGGCACTGGTGAGGGCCTACCAAGTCATTTCATCGTGTCTGCTCATATTTGTAACTAGTGGTAAAAGTTGGGTAACTATAAAATATTCTGCAGTTAAACAGTTCAGCTAACATGAATTATCTTGTGGCAGACAAGTGGCATTCAGCTGCATAACCTGTTCCGTGGGCTTTCTTACCACACGGTAACTCTTGAAAATACATCTAAACACTTTGCAGTCACCCAGACCTAGAGAGTGTCTCCGGTGGGCTTGACCAGCAGCAGGGCACCTAAAGAAAGAATCACCTTCACACTATCATTAGTTCACTGAGGCTGGGAACAGACTCATTCACTCACAACCTACCTCTGACAAATAAAGGAGGACATGATGTGCCCTTTGTAAATATGCCCATTTCTCCTCTGTTTTCACAACTAACCAAAACCATTTCACTTTAGAATTTAATTGCTTTTACACTGCACACTACATAATGTTTCCATATTTACAGATGGCCCCGGTGAACAACACTAATAGTTCTGGTTTACTTCAGTACTTGCACATTTGGCACCAGGGATAACCTACACAGCATCACAAAAATCCACAAGAAGGACTGCAACACCAAACTTTTAAAGATATTCAGACTGAGGATCTTGTTTTGCTCCTGGTAGAAATTTCAGAAGCAAGGACAAATTATAACTAGGTAGTCCTGAATGTGCATGGGCGCTTTTAGTGCAACATCTGCAAGTCTGTGTGCACCGGAAAGGGATGCAGCGACCCTGCAAGCAGAGCTGGCACTTTGAGGCAGGGGGCACATGGGCACTGTTTCCTTGCTGAGGACCCCAAATGGCCANATTTACGGTGAATTGCAGGAAGGCTCAAAGTTTGCAGAAGGCTTTCAAGACCTAAGCACACCCGACCCTCGCCAAGCTGCTCACCTGTTCCTCCTGGCTGCAATTCAAGCTTCTTGCTTTTGTCCTTCTCACAATAGTCAGAGAGATCAGGGAATTCATGGGACTAACTAACAATCCCTCAACATGACGATGAGTTATATAATAAAGGCATAAAACACTTCTTTGGAATCTGATAATGAACCTTCCTGTAATCCACACACAGAGAGCTGAGCACTTGAATGTAGCAACTACATGTATAAAAGGAGCAAGATCCACATGCAAAATCACACCACACTTTTGCCAAGCAGAAAGAAAAGATGATTAAGATTAAAAGTTGAAAAATAAAAGCAAGCAAGAAAGAAAGCAAGCAAGCAATATATGAAAATGGACTCAAAATGGCAAAGATGTGATTCGTTCTCCTGATCCTACTTCAGGTATTTAAGAGTATACCAAGAGATGAGGTTTAATTAAGTGATACACATTCTTGCCTGTTTTTTAACATTGTAAGCTCATTGAAGCTGGCAGAATATTTCCCAAAGGCTGCCAGAACCTGAAATCAATATGTGGAAAAACCAATAATCACTCATTAATTGATTTTTGATTCCCTACTCATCGCAATCAAATTAATCCAGGAGTTCCCATATAAATCAATGATTGCTTATCAGTCACTTCATCACATTTTCCCTTCCCTACAGGATGGAGCATTAGGGGGGATGTCATCACTGCACGCACCAATACCACATCAGGTTTCCTTTTATTATTTTCACGAAGTTTGTTTTAAGGATTTCATGACAAAAATGTGCACATCTGCACACAGCTGCATCTGTAATTGGAGCTGTTCTATCTGCACGCATGGTTGTAGATGAGAGAAATTTACCTTGCCCTTAAACATCCCAGTTCAAACTCTAAGGAACAACTAAAGCCAGTGTTGGCCTTAAACTCCATGACAACACATATACAATACCCTACATACAGATTAATTTCACCTTCTTCCTTAGCCATTTATGCGAGGTAAATATTCATGTTTTGGTTGTAATATAAAAAAGTGTCTCCAAAACAGTCTCGACTGTGCCTTCATTCAAGCACTTTTCTGATACAGCTTAATCAAATTTAATTTCCATTTCATTAGCTGAAGATCTGAACTCACAAATCCTTTTCATACCTGCTGTTTTATTTGCTCTATCTACAAAATACACCAAAAAAAGAGCAAGAAATGCAATTCAGAGACAGTAAAGGGGTGAGTGGAATGGATTCAGCACTGAAATTCACCTTTACAGTCCAGGATAGAACATGAACCAGGGTCTCTGGGAAGCCAGCCAGCCCCACAATTCAGCTGTGCTCTCATGGAGAATAACCCACAACCAGCTTGTCACAAAGCGGTGTACACTGTGATTTCAAATGGCAAAACTTGTTCTGCAGCATGTTACAAATGGGGGGAGACATGACAAACTCACTTCTAGAAATACGACAACAATTTGCTCTTTTTTTTTTATTATTTTTGGTTTTTTATTTGGCATTGCTAGCAGTTTGACAAGGTGTTCTGCAAAGAACTCACTGGCTGCTCATGAGACAACGCCTGGTTAGCATGCAAATGAGTATTTTCAAATGTCACTTGGGAGTATTTCCCCAGAATCACTTTTTGCTCATTAGAAGGGTCTGAGCTGCTGCCACAGTTGCAGGGGAAGCTCTTTCAATGTTTTTCCAATAACTGAACCTAGCTGAAATATAAACAGTTTCAAGCACTACTTAGTCTGTGGGCAGCACAATCCCCAGCTCCACCATGAAAATGGAAAAAAACCCAAAACCTACTTCAAATCCTTCAACCACATTATATTCTTTTCCTTTCCCTATCTCATCATGAACTATTACATGTACTTTCATTCTGCTCTAGAAGCCATTTGGAGTTTATGCAAATAAAATCTACTTTTATAAAGAAATACTATGCATCAAATTCTAATTCTCCATCTGCTTAAAGAAAGTTAGTAAAGTACTTTCACACCTTCAACGAGGTTACATCTATATTTCAGGGCTGCTTTGAGGGGCAATATATCACAATGGCAGGCCCTTTGGCACCCTCTGATCTCTCACGTATATGTAACTTGAATTCGAAAGGCAATGACATTATCTATACTACAACTAAAAACATGTTTAGTAGTCTTTCTAGGAACCACCTTTTCCAATTATCTTTTGCTAAAGGTGCATTAACCTGCTGTGGCAGCCCACCACGATGAAGACAACAGTTGTTGCCATTGCTGAAGTTTAAATACTGAGTGTGAAAACCAATTCTGGATTTCCATAACCTTGAAATGTCACCACGCATGGATTACACTTACGCTTAAACGCAGCCTGCTCTTTTAAACAGAACCTTCAGAAGTCCTCACACACAAACAGGGCTTCGTGCTCTTTGGCAGTAACACGTTTCACCAAGAAGCATGTGATTCCATTTGCTGTGAGAATGCAATAAACAGAAGGCGAATGTGTAATCGTGTAGCTCAGAAAAAAAGTAATACCCAGGCAAGGAAAAAAAAAAGCAAGGACAAGAAGGAAAGAACAAGACAAAACAGATAGACAAAGTAGTTTCACACTAACCTTTACATTACACTAAAAAAAACACAAAAACAAAATAAGTTTTGCTGCACTGCAGCAAGGCCATTTCGACTCACATCTGCCCCAGACAACTCTTCTTAAAACACTATTGAGTCATCCCACCTTACTACAGCAGAGAGCCGGCTGCTGGAGTACCCACCAAGCATCCCTAGAGCAGGGACCAAGTATTCCTGACACAGTCTGAAATCTGCAGCACCTATAAATCACATTTTTGCAGGAATAAAATGAACCTTGCCTTTTGCAGCTTTTCTGCATTGATTGCCTAACAATTTCCAAAGGTATAATAGCGTTCCAGACCAAGGCATGATGATAGCTCGCTACATCACTCTGAAGCTGGTTTCTGCACACAGCTACTGCTATTATCTTGCACCAAGCTACAACAGCTCCGCCGATATTTGAGAGCGGACAGAAGCTGCACAATGACAACTTGGCTAGTGATCTGCTCTGCGAATCGCTCCGACTAGCTTGAGCTTATCGAAAACTGTCTTCTCCAGAACAACCTCCAAAAACATGACTAATAGGCTGATTCTCCTCCAACAATATCTATCTTGGTTCCTGCTGTAAAATAATCAATTACACTAAATGGAATTATATATACAGAATACTAAAGCAGTTTGGCTTTGGTGGAAGTAATATGCTTATCAGATGGATTAAGATCTAATAGGCTTTTCTCTCTCTGGAAGTACGTCTGTTCCTGATAGTCTATCGAACCTCTTATGTAAATCACTTTGCTCTTGACAACATAAATTAGATAAAAGAGCTACATTTTGTTTACAGACCTCAAGTAACAAGATTTTAAATATATTTTAAAGCTGTGCAAATAGAATCAAAAACTGTGCTGATGAACTAAAATTGCCTTAGCTTATTTCAACTAATGAAACACAAGTGAACTCTGCATACTTTTCGTTAGTACAGTGACTCCGTGAAAATCAAATATTTATGTCTTTGGTCTAGACAAATTAATATACAATTTCTCTATCACAGGAAAAAGAAGGCAATGTCTTCCGTAATGCGTGCCTTAATGGAGTATCTTATTTCTTGAGGATCAGCTCAGAAGAGCTGAGGTCTGCACAACACTGCTGAAGGTAACGGCGGAAGGGAAGAGAGCAGCAAGAGCTGACGACCAAAGCCTGCTTGGTGAACACCAGCAGCACATAAGGGTGCCAGGTGCTGCCTGTTCATGGAGACTGCACAGTTCACTGATGCTCTGTAAAAACTTAATCGGAAACATATTTAAGAACATTTACCCAGATTTTGAGTGGTTATACTTTGACTTTTCCTTGGGAAGGTGGTAGAGAAGCCCTTGTACTGAGACTGGGAGTAAAAGGAAATGTGTTTCTCCTGTCTTTGCAGGTACACTGCAAGTCCTAAAAGCATTCTTTGTAATAGCTTTATTATACACAAATCTGAAAAAACATTTCTTAAAATGCATATAATAAGTAGAGGCAATGCCTAATTTAGGAATATATTTAGTGTATTTAGCAATAAGGAAATGGTATCTTATAAAGCAAAATTTTGGACTTGCATTAATATGAAGAAGAGGATGGGAGAGAAATATAGGGATTTGTAGATTCATTTTTAAAACCTGGGTAATACATCACAAAAGCCGTTTGGCTCTGTATGCCCATTTCGCAGCTCTGGACTAATTAAAATCAAGTAAATTATGCTTGGCCCAGAGCTTGGCTAAACAACAAGCAACAATGCATGCTAAAACGAGTCTTAAATAATTTCTCAAAGGCCCAGATGATTTCTGCTATGAGATGCAAGCAAGCATTTTTGCCAAAAGAGAACAAATAATTTATGATGCCATTTAAAACCTGGTAACTGCTTCTCTCACCTGAAAAATAAAAATAAATAAAGAAAAGAAAAACCAAGTCCCTGGCTTGATTATGATTCACTGTGTGTATCAGTCCTCTGCATCATGGGACTAGAGTATCCTTTTATCTGTGTTATTCGTCAGGACAGATTGAATAATGACAAGTGGAGTGCCGAGCCGGAGTTTACTCACAGATTGGTTGACATCATTTTGTTCCCAGAACAAGTCTCATTGGCCCTTATCTGGAGTCTCCCAGAATTGTTTGAAAGTTACAGGCAGCACACCAAGAAAATTAATTTCCCCGTCTCCCTCCTAGTGTTGTCCAAATCTTGTTACCTTTATTCACACCAAGTAATTCAACGATCTTAGCTCAAAGTGCTGCTGCATTTTTGCTTAGTTTCACAAAAAGCAGTAACAGAGAATTTCTAGGGACTCGTGCAGAGTCCATTTTCCATTAGACTTGCAAATGACTTCTTCTTTTATATATACATATTTTATTGCTGTTTTCTCTAAATACACTTGCAGCAACTATGAACTTTGCTCACCCACAAGCTATAACATTAGGACGGTCTTAAGAGAAATACAGTCCGTTCTGCACCTGCTGCTTGGACCCAAGAGCGCGGTGTGTGCTCCATCTGGTGAAGGAGCCACACCGGCAGAGATACCACTGCTGATCTATGGCAAGATGTTTTTATGCCTTGAGAAATCCAACACTCTGTATTTTCAAAGAATGCACATTTTCTGAGCACATCACCAGAATTAGGAAAAAAGTGTGAGAGTCAGGTTATGGTTTATTCTTTCAAGCCCACCCTTTCAGCTTTATGAATGAACCAAATACGAATGATACAATGGGAAGCAGTTTGTACGTGGACTGACCAGAAAGATGAATTCAGGGAGAAAGTTTTCAGATAAAAAGAATGTATCAAAGCCTCCCAACTCAAACAAGGATTGATGCAACCTTCAATGCTGGTTTCCTACAACAAACACAGGCAGTACGATCACACCCTGTATGTCTGCATGAGCAACTCTGGGTCCATGCCGTGAATTATGAAACACTTACTGCATTTTAAATCAAATTCAGCAGAGATGATCTTGATGATTCCATTTGCCTTCTGCTTTAGTGGAGACTTCAGCACACAACAGTGTAGTAAAGAAAACAAATCTACAGCTTTAGCTGTAGCATTTCTAGCATTTTATCTCACATCGACATCTGTGGAAACTGCCCAAAACTATTCAAAGCAGCATGGCCTCAAGTGAAAGGTGCTTTCAACCCATCTGAGTAGTCTCAGTCCTGGGACTTGTTTAGAAATCCTGCCTGTGGCTATTTCCAGTCGTCCTAATTCTCAGGAAAGTTTTACATTGAAGTTTTTTCATTTCAAGCGACTTTGTTCTGATTCAGGCACACAGGTAAGAGTGCAACAGTGACTCACGGGGCAATTGCTAGATTAGACTTCTGTTTCAAAACCAGCAAATCTAAATATATTCCTCTGAACAGACGCTGCGGTCAGATGTGCTGTTCTGCACAAAGCCGAGCGATTGTGAAGTCACCACCTTACACCCACGCTGAGCCGCTTCTCAGTCCACCCCCACGCAGGGTACAGCACACCCAACCATCCCTCGACCCAGTTCTGTCAGACCAGTCTGGATTTCTAAAACCTGCTATTAAAAGTGTTTTAAGCCAGTTTGGATCTTTGCGACAGAGCTGAGAGAAGGAAACAGCGATTTGCGCATTTATACCATCAGATGAGAGACAAGCAAGAAATCTTCAAAGGATGAAGCTCTCCTAAACCAGCTTGCCACTTCTGACCGCTGTGTAACCCTCCCTACGACCAGTCACCTTGTTGATCTGTGCTACACATTAGCCCACAGTCTGTAATATATCCAAGCTGGGTAACAGCAGAGAGAGCTTATAAACTAATGTAACACTCAGTTTTTACCTTCACCAGGCTTGAAGACTTGCTTTTTTTTTTTTTTTAAATTTACAGGCTGGAGGCAGTTGTATTAAAATTTACGATATTTTACTGAGAACAAGGGAAAAACACTAAGGTTGCAGACCTCTCCAACGTGGATGCTGAACAGATGCTTTCATTGTCTATTTGCATTTTGAACCGAAATTAAAGGGTACAAATCTCAATGGCTTTAAGATCGCTGCCAACATCTTGTGAATACTAACAAACGGCACCTAATGATCCATCAAAATGGGTGATTTTTTTTCTAATTCTTCTTTTGGGGAAGTAAAGATTTAACCAAACAAAATAAAAGAGAGAGAAGTGAAAAAATATCAAATAATAAAATCAAGAACTTAAAACAGGATCTTAAAGCCCCAGCTACAAAGCCTGACAGCCGTGCAGAAGTCTGACAGCAGAGATAGGGTTTAATATTCTCTTATATGAGGGAGCTTTGAATCTCATTTAATTTTATCAGATTTAGAATCATTTGCTAGGGGCCAGACAGCCAACTAGTGTAAATCAGTTGAGCTCCATTAACTTCCATGGAATTACAGTTTCCAATTTACATCAGCTGAGAACCTTGCTGTTATGCTACTATTATTAGCTGCTATTTATAATGCAATAATACCTAGAGCAGTCATCTCAAACGTGTGGCTCAACAGGCTTTCTGACATTGCCTGCAGACACTGGAAGGCTCTGCTCCTCTACTCCACATTGCTCAGAACGGCAAAGTTGTCTCTATCATACTATTTACTCCATATTCAACAAAAGGGACTACTGAGGCTGGAGTCTACTGGTTAATGTTGAAATCTGAGGCTAGGTTTGCTATGATACATATATATAGATAAATATAATAATTATAAATCTAATAATAATGCACTTTATTATACAAAAGCTGTCCCTTCCAAAAAAACCCCTCATAGTGTCAATCTGCAAGGGATCGAGTTAAAAAAATGGCCAGACAAGTGATGTGAGGCTACGCAGAACGTCAGCTGTAGAGCTGCAGGGAGAAGAGGCTTGGCTACTTGCTTCTCATGGAGTTAAAAATCATCCACATTTAAAGTTGGGCAGGGTGACTCCAGAGATCCGAATCCCTCAACTCTTGCAGCGAAAAGCCTCAGTTTTTTGAGCTTAGAATTTCCTAGTTTCAAAAAGAAGTTTCTGAAGTTGATGCATTGGGAATATTCACACTAACTAAATTTAGGACTTGACATATGTGCTTAAATTAGGTGGCTAGAGACATTCCTCCAAGTGCCATTCAATGCAGAATCATAACTTAGATGCCCTGAATTATTTCTGAAGGATCCTAATTCTCTCTCAGCTCTTCAGAAGACACTAAGGAGCTCCCCTCCTCCTTGCAATTAGACATCAAAATAGATCGATAACAGCAACGGTTCCCCACAAGCACCTTGAGGACACAGACAAGTTTTGATATCTTGTCTCTCTCTCTGCTCAGCATTCATTTATTATGGATGTATATCCTACTCTGGCACTGTCCAAAGAACCGTCTGTGCCCACAAAGCTCACTAAGGTTAATTAGTCACAGTTCTTCATGTTATGTAGGGGATGTTTTCTCTTTGTCTCTGCAGGACAGACAGAAACAAAGGATGACTTGCCATGGTTTTGGTCCACTTTCTCCATTCGCTACTTGACCTTCACACAAAAGAGTCAAGGGAAGAGCTTTCCCTCACACCTGCTAGATTACCTGCAGACCCTGTTTTGTGCTCAGATTTGTCTCCTCTTCTGCAATATAGAGTGAAGGCGCTGAAATCCCCTTCAGAGACGAATCAGACTTTTCTCTGAGGTTTGGCCCTGTCCTGTTCCCACATCTAGGCAGCGTGGGAGGATGGAGACTGAGATGCACAAAACTGCTGGGACCAGGAGGTGGTTGACAGAGAAGAGATACCAAAGAAACGACCATTCCCATTAACAAATACAGCACGAGGCCCATATCTCATGGCATGATCAAACTTCGCAGCATTTCTAATCAAAGCAACCTGTGTTCATTCCCTGGTTGGCTCCATGTTTTGAAGCTGCAGTTCCCTTAAGTTCAAGGGCTCAGGAAGAGAAATCTAGTGCAGAGCTTTCTCTTTTTACTTATGAACTCCTCCTCAGTAGGCTTCAATCTCACAAAGTGCTGAAGCTTACGCAAAGTCTCTCTGAAGCAAACGGGGCTGTTCAGATGCCTGAAGTGCAGTCCTTTGCTGGATCGGGGTGCCAGTGTCAGTCTTTCCGAGCTCTATACATTCTGTTCAAACATTTTCTGAGGCACACGGGTTAGTGTTAAATATAGAAAGCCCTCTGTTCAATTTTTTTTTTTTTCTCAGAGATTGTCACATGCTGCTGAGTTTTACAGCAGTGCTGTGCACAGATCTGCAGAACACAAGGCTGCCACTGCTTCTCCACCACGAGATGATGGGTGCTTGGAGAGCCTTAAGACAGATCATCTCGGAACTTACAAGTATTATGGAGAAGTTTTCCATTAGGACCCAATAACTATTTCTTGCTTATAGCAAATATCATATTAGAACATCTTATTCCGTCCTTGTCAATAATTTGGCTGACTTCAATTCCTAAGCCATTTGCTGAGTTGGTGCTGCTCTCTAGGAAGATGATTGAGAGCTCTGTATAGACTGATCAAGCAATCCATTAATATTTCACAGCTGGGCTCGCATTGACTGGCAGTAATTATTCCACAGATTACTTTTTCATTTGAAGTGCAGCTGGTCATCCATTACTTTCTCCACAGCTTTGAAGGTCCAATAATTCCAATTATTTTTATCAACAGGAGACAGGTAAACTGGCTCTATGGAAATCTTCCCTGACACAGGCACTGAGTAGGTGACCAGAAGCCTACCTCCATTACAAATCTGCTCTTGAGAACTGAGATATTCATGTAGAGTGGCAAATTCTTTCTCTGGTTTTCCAACCCAGAAGACAGTATGTATTACTGCTGCAAAAACCTGTAGGTCTGGCCTGTGCTAAAAGCTGTCAGTCACTAAGCCTTCCCTGTGTGCTCAATTACTTTGGACAGGACTGGACTGTCAGCTGGTTTCCATTAATGAAGATACTGGCCAAATCTGTAAGTGGCATACTCCAAGAAACAAAGTCTTGCACTATCTGGGGGCAACAACGGTCAATTTGTGCCCTGAAGGCCATGTAGGGCTGTCTTCACTAGTCACCTGCCCCACCAGTTGCATAACATAGTCCAAGCAGGACCATTGGCTTTTTGCTTCCAGAGAGCTGTATGTGGCTGAAGGGACACTAGGACAACTATCTTCTCACATTGAGGGCATCTGCTGAATCCAGATGCTGAAATGAAGGATGGCTTTCACAAGACACTGTAGCAGGAACTGTCTGCATTGTTCAGAGCAAAGGAAGACTTGCAAGCTCTCCCCCATTTCTTGCCAACTTTCTGTTTGCATATAGCACCATAACTTATGCTATGGAGCTTGAAACCCGCAGCGGCCTGAGCACTGAAAATTGTAACGACAGAAAGGGTTCACCATAAAATTGGCAATCTGATCCGGTCTGCAAGTACGCATTTAATCTTGGGAACAGTAGCTGGATTGAACCTGACTGCTGATGAGTTATTCTCCTTTGCTTGACTGGAAGGTCATAAACATCCCTGATATTAATGGCCTGGCGGAAGTCAAGGCTCTACGCGGATGGACTGTTCTCTCCCCATTCCTCATCCACTGAGAACTTTCTGCTCCACTTGTTCAGCAAGTGGGCACTTTGAATAATGTGGGAAAATGCCACTTATCTATTCATAGGGTTCCTCCGTCTCACTGCCGCAGTACTGCCAAGTTTGCTTCAGGACAGAATTTTATTGTGCACCTGTTTTTCTTAATCTAGAGGTCCGTTTAAGAGGGCTGTCCTACAAAATGATAGTTCTGGCATTGTCTGGTCTGCACTACGAGCAGTTACATTTATTTCATCCTTTCAGTGGGAGTGAGATTGCTTCTCTTTGACTCCGTGGGAGGGAAACTTCTGTGATTTTTTTCATGCCATTGCTTAAGTATTTGCATTGCAGCAGCTTCTCTTACATTGGGACCAGGATAATAAGATTAACAAAATGAGGCTGTAGGGCTCTTCCTTTCCCCATTATTCAGATCAAGCTCTTCTCTCCAGTGCCACCCACAAGTGAAGTGATTGAATGTGCGTGCTAAGTATGCCCTGCCTTCTGCATTTTAGTGTTCCTCTGTATACTGCTCCTAATACAACTCCACTAGAAATGCAAAGGCAGTGAGACTTCAGAGGAATACAAAGCCCAGCGGCAGATGTCAAGAGGTACATTTGGGATATTCTCCTCCACAGACTGCATTGCAGCTCCTGCCTCAAGCCAACATTGCTGAAGATCTTCAGGACTTTCCATGCTTTGCCGTGATGTGAGAGTCTGCACACTCCTACACAGCATCATGAGGAGAGATACCTCCTGAAAGCACAAAGACATTTGCAGTCAGCAAGTCCCAGCTTTTTGTGAGCAGATATTGCATGTTTGGGAATGCTGAACTAGATTTCTCCTCTCAAAGAGCCACTTGCATGGCTGAAGACCCAGTTCTGCCCAGTTGTGGTACAAGTAACAGCCCTCCCTGGAAGCCAGGCTTCCTTATGCAGGACAGAAGAGATTGTCTCTATACAACATTCATTTAAAATACTTGGAAATTGCTATAAAAAGTGTCCTTATTTCAGCTCACTGAGTATGAAATACATGCATAATATTCAGGAAAGTTACAAGAAGATAATTTTATTGGCTATAATAACCCATCTTACTGAGTCCCTGAAGGCACACCCCACAATTCACCAAGCACAGGAGTATCCCAGTGGGTATGTCTACATTGCTGCTTTAAAAATGAGCAAAAAGGAGTACTGGGAGAAGCTGAGAGGAAAGCGCATGGCCACACTCTTCTCCTGGCCAAACAAGGACCTCCCAGGTGACTTGCAGACCCTCTCGCAGCAAGTCTTCCTGAGCACGGCTTCTGCCATCCAAAATTGCCTCCCAGCAGCCTGAGCCACCTGACCTGCACAGCTCCCTGCAGGCTCCTGGCCACACTTTCCAGACACGGCCTTGGGCTGAGCTCCCAAACTTGCCATCTGGAAGGGCAACAGGCTTTGTATCTGTACATCCCAATGTGTGCCCTGCTCTACTGGGAAAGCTGGGGCAATCAAATATTTAACATATTGAACGAGAACACTCCCAGCTAAGAGGAACAGCAATTAAAGACCTGCTGACTCATCAGATATCAAAGGAGAAGCGATACAGTGGGGAATAAAAATATTCTGAGGGAGCCAGACATTTGCAGTGCACTGGGCCAGAAATTCACATTAACAGGATCCCAAACAAGCTAGGAACAATGTTTGCTTAAATTCCCAGTGGGGAGCTGCATCATCATGAGGGGAAACAAAACCAAAGAAAAAAAACAGATATTTGAAATTTTTGAAGACGACATCCTTTATTCTTCAATAAGAACGATGGACGATGGCAGTGTTACGGTCCTAGTTGCCTGGAACCTGTCTGTACACCACATGGAGCAATGTAGATATTGTGGAAAACCCGCTCTTTCAGCTTTCTCTGCACATACATCAGGCACATATGTATGTTTTCTTATAGGGTCAGTCCTGGTGTTTCTGCTCAGTATCTGCTCATGTGTGTGCTGCTTCCTGGCCCTGACTAGATGCCCTGACTGAAGGAAGATGTGTGAGTCTGATCACAGACAATGGATCATATCTATTGCTGTTTGATCAGAAGACAGTGTGTGAAATCACTGAATCAGCACACTGGTGACACTCACAGAAAAGGATTAGTAGGCAAACCTCAATTCCAATAAACTTAACTTACCGATAAGCCTAATGAAAGCAAAACTGGAGCTACAGACATTAATATCCACATCATATTAATGTGCTGTGAGTACACAGCACCTGTAAGTGCTGATATTATGTCGAGTGCCCTGGAATTTTCACTGTCAAGAGATACTAAAAATCTAAGAAATGGGGAAGTTACTATAGCTGCTGATGCCAAAGAGGTATCTACTACCTATTTCCACACCCTTACAAATAAGCATGTGGGCATTGCTGACTGGTCAGCACCCGGGCAGGTGGATGCACAGAACTGCACGGAGCAAGTAACTGCCTAAGTCAGTACAGGACTGGTGACTTGTAACTTACCACGCGTTCCTTTGGGAAAATGTCCGTGAAGTCACTGCATGTTATAATGAAAGACAAATAAACACTCTTTCTGCAATATCAGAAATGTGATTTAAAAAAAAACAGAAGGGTGAGCCAAAGCTGCTGTTTCTCTCTGATCAAAAATGTTCCTGTCCTTTTTCCAGAAACCTTCCTAGTATCCTGCAAATATCCACAAAATTACCAAAGTGTAGAGACAATATCCTGATTTCATCACCAGAAGAAGGTGACTCAAGAGAGTCTGTATACCTTAGTTCAGGTGCTCATTTATAAGTTTGGCTAACCTTAAAGAGAAGTGCCCTTTAAGTGCATACCACTTTAGCCCTAAAATACCTAATCATTAACAATTTAAAGCAGAAAGGAATTTAAGTGAGTTAGACATCCTGTAATAGGCCTTTTGACTAGGGCCATTAGGAGCATTTTCGTTCAGTTCAGACATAATTTATCATCTGCACTGGAATTCACCTAAAAGGCAGGCAGCATGTTGTACTCTTGTAGCTCTTCTCTTACAAACAAAACCAAACAAAAACAAAAACAAAGGAAAAAAAGTCCATTCAGCTTTTCTGATTTCCTAAATAGCTTAAGGTTAGGAAAGCCAGATAGCTTCCAGCTAGGCATTTACTGATGTCTTTAATAGCCAAAACCCATCACAAACCTCCTGAGGCTAAATACAGATGAGAGAGCAAAAAAAGTAATCATTTTGTATTCCAGTCCCTGGTAGAAGAAACCTGCTAAAAGAAGGTTAAAGCACTATAGACTGGTCTCCTTACCATTTCTAACTTACCAATTAATTATCACAGCTTGGTCAATTCCTTTGCCAACACGCGCCTTTGCTGACTTCAGGGCACCCACGAAAGCAGCAAAGCTACCCTAGGACCTCTGCAGCAGCATCCCCCCACACTAATGTACTTCTCGATAGCAACAGTAAATTAAGAAAAGGGCACAGCTTAGCTATTAAATAGCAACAGGGCCATAAAATAAGACATTTCAGCATCTCTATGTGATTTTTAGGCAGGTGTCAACTTACAGTGATGCTCCAGTTATTCTGTGGAATAGAAAGTCTGACAGCCTCTATAAGCATGTCGCATTTTTATATGGGAAACATATAAAAATGCTGATGCATTATACTGTTGTATATAAACATGAAAAATAGCAAAGGTAAGCCAGAAAAGGTTTAAGTCCTTCAGAATTTAATAGAAAAAATATCCAGCCATCTTTCTGAGTGATTACAGAAAATTACATCCCTATCAAAGAAGTGTGAAAGATAACAAAACGCTGCTAGGATGGACATGTTCTCTGCTTAGTTTAGGAGATTTTGAATGTCATATCTATCAAGTTGTAGTGATTTCATTGCTCTTAAGTTTTAAAGATTTTTTTTCCCTATACATACAAGTACAGAAGAATGAAATGCCTGAAATACATCTGAAAATACCAGAATATAAAAATGCCATGTTCTCACATTGCAATGCAAACACTGATGTGTATTAACTCTCTCCCTTCCTCACAATTCAAAAAAATCCATGCCACCACATTTCTTTAACACAATGCATGGACCATCTTGGAACTTCAGCTGCAGAAGTCTAGGTACAGCTGGGCTGGCAGGTGTCAGCACAGGAAAAATGTTGTATTGAAAAGAAGGGCTCATTCCTTTGATTATAACAAGATGATGTTGAATGCCTGACTTGGCACGGCTGTGAATGATTTTTATTGGAACTAAGGTCAAGAAAGACGAGAACTTATTAAAAATAAATACATCAGATTGCCTGTTACTTTTATGTGCAAACAGAGATGGACAATGAGAAAGGGAATGCGCACACAGACTACCCAGCCGCTGCAAATTTTAAAAAACTCTAATTTACTCACTAAAACTGAATGGAGACACCTCTGACCAGACTTCTTATCCACAGGATTTAAAAAAAGGTGCGGAAAAATAGTGATCAAGCAACAGGCCACAGTAACAAAGACCACTCCACATCCATCGTGGTCATCCAGACATGATGACTGGCTAGGGCTGTGTGACTGCAGCCTGGCACTATGGACGACTGCTCTTTAAAGGATTTTCACGGGAGGCTGGCAGCTTTGGTAACTGATTAGTGTATATTACTAAGACAATTCACAGAGCTTCTATAAGCCAGAAGGAGTCACGCAGAGAGATCTGCTTTCTGTTCTAAATATAGCAGTGCAAGAAATGAAATCCAAGTACCAGATTTCAGTGGGATTTCCCAGGGTGAAATGCATTGCACACATGGCTCATTAGAGACCTTTAAAATAAAAACAAGAACTACAGATTGCACCAGTGTATTCCCTTCCCGGTGCTGTTAATGAAAACATTTTGGATGAATGGTGGTCATTTCCCCACCATGAATCTCATCATCTCTCCGCGCTTGTTTTCAGCAAGCATTTCAGGCAGCTCATCCAATAGGAACATCAGTGATAATTGTGACTGAGCAGTGAATTTGGTCATATAACTTCACATCTCCTACCGAATGGATTAATTTTAAGAACACAAAAACATGAAATGAGGAAAAGAAAAGAAAGAAATTAGTACAACGGATGAGTTGACTCTCATTTACTGGAGTTCATGTATACTTGTCCACCATTTCCAAGTTCCTGTGCCATGTTTTCAAAGCTGTGAGGCTGCATCTATGAGACTTCAGAGCACAGATCTGTAGCTGTTTCCAGCTATTTCTGTCTACAGATCTCTCTTGGGTCCTTGTCTGTGTTTTGTACTGCATAAATTGTCACAGCATCTATGTATTTGTTTCAAATTGACAAACTCAAGAGGTGAGTGAAATCCATTTAATGTGGCACCCTATAGATTATTACCAACCCAAAGCA
>WEIS01096718.1:0-11587 GCA_013389965.1 Todus mexicanus
AAATCAAGGATCTGTTCAGCAGAGATGCTGAGCCAGGGTGCAGCAGCAGCAGGGACACTGGAGCATGGGGCAAGGACATCACGCAGCTCCTGTGGCCGTTCCCAGCTCGTGCAGCCAGAGGAGCATGTCCCTGCATCCCAGAGACCTACCAAGTGATGCTCACCCCATGTCTGCTCCAGCAGCCTGTTTCACACATGAGCTGCTGCCTCACAGTCCCTCAGCCAAAGGTGCTCCATGTCCCTTTGAAGGGAATCTCCACCACCCCCATCCTGGACATTAGGCAGCTCCCACCCTCCCTGCAGGCTCCCGATGTAACCCTGCCCATCCAGGGACCTGGGTCCTCTCCACTGCTGGAAACTGGTGGGCTCCAGACTTCCTCTCATGGCCTGGTGTGGCTGGAGTAGCGGCTCTGGGATTGGGAACTAAGCGATGAGTACTTGTGAGTGAAAGATGTGCTCTTTGCTTTGGTGAGGAGGGTGGGGACCTGGGGATGAGAAGGGTCCAAGGCAGCAGTGCACTGAGAACAGCCCACAGTGTTTCTCATGGGCTCAGCACCTGCAGACAGTACTTCTTGGGCAGCTCTTCTTTCTCCAGTCACGTTTTGAGTAAAGTCAGGAGGATCTGGAGTAACTCCTGGATCCCAGGGTGTCCCCACTGGGAATGAAACTTCTACTGGAGCCAGCATCAGTAGACAAGAAGGTATTGAGGGGCAGGGGCTGCACAGCACCTCCTATACCTCGATGGGTGTTTGGAGAAACATCTGGGCTTGTTCTTGTGCTGGCAGGAGCTGATTCCAGCTGCATTATGGATCCTCCCACGTCCCAGATCACTGCCCCAGTGAGTTTAATTCACCAGGCAGGGCCACTGACCCAGCGCAGCTCTTGATGACCAGGCCAGCCTTAGTCAGGGGCAGGTGGGACAGAAAGACCCATCCAGCAGAGCAACAGTGGCTGTGGTTGATAGCAGATAAGCTGAGGTCATTTCACTGGGTCTTCACAGTCCACCCCACCCTTGGGGGTGTGCACCCAGCTGTCCAGCGACTGTGCCCCTCAGTGCTTGGAGGTGTAGGTTTCCACAAGGACAGGATGGCCTGGAAGCTTGCTCAGGAGAGCTACAGCCCCATGGTGAAGCACAGGGACACAGAGAAGGTCATGGTCAGAGCCACTACTTCCTTCCAAGCAAGAAGAGAGCAGTCCTGCTCCTTTGCAGGCTTGACCATCCCTGGAGCAAGTGTGAGGCCACGGACACCAGCAGATTGTTGTGATATAACACTAGGTGATGGTGGCTGTTTGTGACAAACCTGACATAGCTGGCAAGGATCATGAGCTTTTCCCCGACAGGGCTTCAACGAGCAGAGGACCAAAAGCCAAGAGCCAAGGTCGGGCCACGAGCACTGACCGAATGGGAACCCATGAGAGCCCCAGCCTCTGCAAAGCAAACGCACCAGCCCCTTTCTTTGGGTGCAAAGGATGAGTACTTGGCACCAGCATAAAGAGGTGACACCCAGGTGACAAGCCCGTGACTCCACCAGCTCTTGTGTTCACAGGAGTGTTGGCTGTGGAGATAAATTCAACGTGCAGGGAGGGAGGGAGGTGAGGTGCCAGCGGGCTCATTTGGAATTAGGTACGCAATCAATGGAGAGTTAATACAATTAAGTTTCAAACTGTCGTTTAATAAAACACCTTTTTGCAAGCGGAATATTAAGTGGGCATAAATGAGGAGATGCTGCTCGAACGCGCTGCTCTCACCCAGGGAGGGATTCGCGCCCTGGAACGGTGCATGCACTCCCTTCCACCGCTGTAATTCGTTACACAAGCTCTAATTATATATCTACAGTTTACAGAAGTTTCAGCTAATGACATGATGCCTCTCAGAAGCCTGCTGCAAGGCCTCACTGGCTGGTAATGGAGTATTGGTTATTACCAAATTACCCATAGCTGTGTTTCAGAGACCATTCAGCAGATCTGCTGAGAAGCACAAGCCTCAAATCTCCTCGTCTGACACGTTAACTGTATGCGGGGACGTTTACACTTACAGCACAGCCAGAAAGTGAAACGAAAAAAAACCAAACCCATTTGCTGGTTTATGTCGTAGATTTAGAGAGAAACTGTCCCAGTTTTCCAAAGTGAGGTGCACAGGCTGAGGCCAGAGGTGGGCCATGAGAGGACAGTGATGGGACACCACCAACTGCTCCCAATACTGCTGCGTGACCCATTTTCAGAGGGTTTCCTTGGGCCATGGGGTGAGTGCCAGCATTTGGGGTGAGCAGACACTGTGGGGAATGAACGTGCACAGGAGCACGCGGCTTCAAGGGGATGAGGACACGAGCACAAGGGAAGAGTCCTTGGAAGAACGGTCGTGGCCCCAGCAGTCCTCACACACCCCGAACCCTCAGGGTTTAGCTCAGACCAACTCTCAGCCCCTCTCTCCACTGCCCTTGTAGGAGGGGTGCAGCAGGACAGAGACCCAGGGCTCTGTGACAGCTCCCCGGTAGAAGATTGTCAGAGACACTAAATCTGCCAGATCCTTTAATTGAGATGTTCGTGCTCTTTTTATTGTTTCTGAGCTGACTCATCCTAGTGTCTGTTCCTACCACTGGCTCTCCTTTATGTGTTGTCATCTTCATCCAGATACTTGTCTCTCCCAAAGCAAGGTCCCCAACACCACCGGCAGGTCACCTTGCGAACTGCCCTCTCCTCTCCCAGGGTAAGGCAAGTTTTCCAGCCAGTCTGCCCTTCCTGCAGCATTTTTCTGAGCAACTTCCAGTCTGTTGACACTCGTGCCAAAGCTGGGATGCCATACTTGGCTGGAGGATCCAGTCGCTGGCTTGTTAGAGCAGAGTACAACTGGGCAAGAGCAAGGTAACGGACTTTGCATGAAATCGGACAGCCGCACAGCGAAGAGGTGAAGGTAACGAGCAGGAATCGCGTGATTGGAAAAATGCAATGTTGAGCATCACTTGCACAGCCTGCACAAGGCCCCACGCTGGCAGGAAGGCACCTTGGAGTGTGTGAGTAGGAGAAGAAGCCCACGCAGGTCTCAGTGGAGGGAGATCAGCACCGTAATGCATTCAGAATTTCTGAGAGAAGTGATTCAGAGCCCTGTTTGGAGCCTGTCTGTGCATCACACACCCCCAGCCCTGGTGTGCGCGGTGGGACCAAACGGCAGCAGCAGGACCCGGGGCCCTCAGCAGCTTCCAGAAGGGCAATAAAAATAGAAGCTGAGGCACGGGGAAGCATCACCGTGGGTTTATTGTTCAGATCCCAGAAAGAGTTGCAGATAAACATGTTATTAGGTTAAATAAAAATAAAGCAAATTCTAGAAAACCTTTTGAAATTTATCGTGTAATTAAGCTATTAATTTAATGGTCTTGGTTATTTGGGTTGGAAACTCACGCGGGTCCTCATCTCATTCCCTTTCTCGAACAACAAGCTCATCACGCACAGTCATTAGGCATTTTCATAAACATTTGACGAACAATAACTGTGAGAAACATAAAATATTGGGTTTGTCCTTCAACCGTAATGACCATATGGAGACGCGTTTTGCATTGGAGTCAGCACTTGCAGTACATCCTAGTTAATAACAGCTCTTGCTATTTTTACAGTTTACAGCACAGGCGCAGCCCTTTATGGGGGGAGAGAAGGATTTAGTCTGTAGGGTCTTTGCAATGATTTGTAAGAGATGCTGTGCCCACATTCCGCCGTGATTCAGTACGAGCTATAATTACTCAGCATTCTGGACAGCTCGCGTACAAGATGTCAATTTATGTGTAATCGGAGCGAATGCGGCAGCTCGGGATGTCTCAGGCCTCCCCCGTGCACAAAAACGCGGCGGTTCCTTAGGTTTGCAAAGAAAATATTTTATGAGGCAATGGAGCAAGGTCTTATCCTGTGGAAGCTGAGCTGCTGGAGGGCTGGGGCCAAGCAAGCACATGGCCTCGCTGGTGCCCAAGGCATCCTTGACACAAGTGGTTGACTTGCACAAGTGCCTGGTTCTGCTGGTGCTCAGACTGAACCATCCCCTTGGCCTCCCCTCGATTCAGTTGCCCCGTGTTTATTCTTGCTCCTTGGCTGACATGGAAAGGACCCTGGTACTGCAGTGGTGTGAAGGGGAGGCTTGGTCACAGTGGGTGGTTGCCACCATGCAGCAAGGCTGATGCACATACGGGGTGCTCTGGATGGCCCTCAGCCGCTGGAGAGATGCTGCCTCCGCTTTCTGCTGGCAGCAGGCTCAGCTTGGGGTTGCACCAGGCTGAGCAGATCCACGGGTAGCTGCCAGACTCAATGCCAGGGGCTGGCTGGGGGACCCTCCTGGCTTCTCTGCTCCTCTGCTGTGGTTCAGCTCCCGTTGCCCCAGGGAGGTCCCAGTTCAAAGGCCGGAGCAGGGGCACTGCTGTGCTGCTCACAGCACCCTCTTCTTGGGCTGGATTTACTGCAAGCCTGAAACACAGAGCTGGGAGCCTTCTCCAGCAGGTTCCTATGGCAGCAGTGTCTGGACATACTCTCTGCAGAAGCACTTGTAGAGGAAAAAGAGACCCCCCTAAAACCATGGCCAACCCTCAAAGGGGCTTTTCCCCATGTTCCAGAGCATCACAGGGTCTGAGGCAGAGCAGCTTCATCTAGGGGACAAGTGGTTCTGCACCGGGGAGAGTCTAGACCAAATTCCTTCATTCTCTTCGAAGTTCAAGGAGGGATGTGGTTTGCACCAGAGCTGCTCCATGAAGCATGGGAGGCAGGAGGGTAACAAATATGATAGCAAAATGTGCTGCTGCCTGTCCCCCCTCCCAACGAAATGCCCAGTTCTCCTGCCCAGAGGAGCCTTGGGAGCAGAAAATCACCCGGCAGGAGCACCAGGCTGCAGCAGGAGAGCCTGCAAAATCTGAAGATGAATGTCCCAGGGCTTGGATGCTCCTGGCTCACCATGCGAAGCATTAATAAAGTTTCTCCCAGGGCAGGACACAGATTCAGACACAACACTTTCCGTTCAGCGCCGAGTCCTGGGCCAGCGTCGGCCCCGCGTGGATTTATGGCTCCCTGAGCTCGTAAATGTCGGCACGGCCGGTGATGGATGCGGGAGTTGGAGCGCTCCCCCCCAGCTTCAGGAGATTTCTTTATTTTTTTCTGATCTTTTACAACAGCCATAAAGCAGCTGCTGATTAGTGACGGGTCTTAAAACTTTAGGCAAAAGCTGTTGAAATCAGCTTTAAGTGTTAAGCTCCTCCGAAAGCAGAGCAGCTTAGCGTGCCCCTTTTGAGGTCACATCTGTGACGTGTGGCCCTCAGGTCTGGGCAGCACTCACAGCCCCCCGGGTCAGGGACCAGCCCTGCCCTGTGCTGTCCTCCCTGGTGGCACAAGCAGCAGATGTCCCCAAACAAGGCACACCCGTGGCCCTGGGTCCCGCATTGCCCAGACCATGTCAGGCTGGAATTGGCTCCATCAGACACAGGGAAAGCTTCTGGCAGCTTCTCACAGAAGGCACCCCTGGAGCTCCCTGCCCTGCTACCAAAACTTTGCTGTGCAAACCCAATACATGGAGGGAGTGAGGGAGGGTGGGAGGGAGGAATGGAGAGAGGGATGGGTAGGCAGAGTGACTGGCTAGAGGACAAGTGTGGGCACATTTTGTGCACATTCCCTCTAGGTAATAACCAGTGTTCAACCCATCTCTCTTGTGTTGCCACTTCCCCTTCCCATTACACTTCTGGGGTGAGCAGAGCACAGGGAAGGTGCCCGTGCTCAGACCTGGAAGGTCTCTGTTGCTCTCGCCAGCGGGGAGGACGCTCCGTTCTCCTGCAGGATTGCTGCATGGCCCAGCTGTTCCACACTGGGGCTGGGCATGTTCCTTCCTTGTCTGCTGCTTCTCTCAGAAACAGAACTTAGTGAAGATTTATCATAGCACTAAACCTCAAATTGCGCACATTTGAAAGAAGAACCATTTATTCATCAAAAATACAGCTTCATTTTATCTGCAATTATTCTCAGGTTAAGGCCCCATTCAGCAAGCAGTTGGCTGAATAAACAGCAACTTTTTATGTCTAAACCGTCTCATTTTGACATTCCATCACAACGACAAATGCAGGAGGACTCAGCCCACTCAGACAACATTTGGAAAGTTCCCTGGCCATCTTTTTGTTCCCAAAGTGCTGGAACTGGGGAGGAAGGATGGAAGAAGCTCTTCCTTCTGAGCCACAAAGGAAGGACCAGTTGGGCATCATGTGGGGCATGGCAATGCCAAACAGTTTGTTGGTTTGATATTCAAAGAAATAGAGGATTAAAAAAAAGAAAGAAAGAAAAAAAAAAAAAGACAGCTGGCTGCGTAAACACAAAGTTCACAAACTTGTGGGGATGCTTCACCACCAGCAAGAGCCCCTGGGGAGGGCATCCGGAGGAAAAAAGAAAGCCAGGACTGCAGCAAGTTACTAAAAAAGACTTTATTAGGCGCAGAACAGCTAAAGATCCAGATGCAGAGGAACCACAGGACAACAGTAAAAGCCCAATATTGCTGCACTAGGAGCACTTTAGTGTCCTGAAAAATCAAAAAAAAAGGAATCCTATAAAAATGGGAATGAAGGTTTAAGGAGGAGTGTAAAGGGAAAGCTCATGCCCATGGGGATGGAGTGAGAAAGGCCAAGGAGGTGAGTGAGTTACAGCCAGTGAGAGGCATGAAGAACAACAAAAGAAGTTGCATGAACACACTGGAAGTGTAATGAGGAGAAAAGAGAGTCGGCACTCGTGTCACGTGGCAGAGAGAAGCAAAGGAATTACAAAGGGAAGTACACAGTGCCTTCCTTGCCGTGGTATTCACGGTTTCAGGCTGTAATCAACATCTGGAGCAATCATGATCAGCGAGGGTATGGGAGCCGAGCTTAATGTCAGGAAGGAGGCGGTTACAGGATGCCGAGATAAACTTGAGGTACATCAGCAGTCAGGGGTCAAGAAAAATGACCCTGGAAAATTTAAGCAACCTCTGAACAACTACCAGTGAGCGATAGGGCCCTGCTTACAAAGACCTGTAGTGAAACGATGAGGGGCGATGGTTTTAAATTAGAGCAGAGCTGATTTAGGTTAGATGTTAGGAAAAAGTTCCTTTCCATGAGGGTGGTGGAACACTGGCACAGGTTGCCCAGGGAGGTAGTTGAGGTTCCATCCCTGGAGACATTCAAGGTCAGGGTTGACAAGGCTCTGAGCAACCTGCTCTAGTTGAGGATGTCCCTGCTCACAGCAAGGAGGTTGGACTAGATGACCTACAAAGATCCCTTCCAACCCAGACCATTCTATGATTCTATGATCAGGGGGTCGTGACAAATTTTGAAGACTGGAGAGATCCCAGCGAAGCGCAGAAGTCTATCTGTAACAAAAAACAACAAATGAAAATAAAAAGGAAATTAAGAAGTTGGGGAGTTACAGATCAGCCAGCCTGAAAAAAAAAATGGAACAAATTATTGAACAATCCATTTGTAAACACCTAGAGGACAATAATGGGATAAAAATAACAAATAAAAACCAGCCAATGCAGTTTTGTTGGAAACGAAGTGCGTCAGGACAATCTAATTTTCCTCTTTGCCAGGGTAATTGGCCTAGTGGAGAAAGAGGCAGCAGTGGATGTGACACATCTCGGGCAGAGTCTCTGGTGCTCTCCTGCATGCCCCGTGTCCCTCTCGTAAACCAGGCAGGGAAATGCCTGGGTTCAAATCCAGAAGCTGCGTAAAACCGAGCTCAAATCAGTGCTCAAAGCAGAACCAGCCAGGAGCAGGTTGTGATGGGCTGGTGGGGGCTGTCCTGGGAATTCTGGACGCCTTTTCTCTCCTGCAGACATGTCAACACGTGGGGGTGACACCTGGATGGATTCCCAAAGCCCCTGGAAATCCCCAGTGGCCCGGCAGACACTCAGCAGTGCCAGGTTTCCCTCGGGAAGGAGTATGGGGCGGCAGCAGCACAATGAAGGCAAATACTCCTGGGAGGAGGCTGATGGAGTTGCCTGCAAGGGCAGGGTGAGACACCCACCAGTAACAGGTCTGGGGACTGCGGGGATCAGGCACTGAGTCTTTGGAGAGGTGCAGCGAGTGGGAACATACAGAGGAGAGTCCCAGGATGGCTGTGACCTGCTGCCTCCTGCTCATCCCCACACGCCTCCTGTCTCTCCCAGCACCAAACCCCACTGGGAGGGCTCACACTCTTCTCCAGCTCCTTCAAAAACAACTACGAACTGAAGCGATTCCTTTTAACTGGACATTTCAGGTAATGGGAAGTGCACAGCTGTGAGTAAAGCCCTGTTAAATATAGATATATATACACAGCCAGATAGAAAGAACCTATTATTGTTTCTTAATTACGGTTCATGCACTACATTAAAAATTCAATTCTTTCTCCAGCCCCACTCTCAAGCCTCCTGCCTTTTAAGCAATGATCAGCGACAGCTTCAGCTGCCAGCTCAGCCCCCGGGCAGCACACAGGGAGCCACGGGCTCAGCGGCAGCCTCAGGAAGCCACTGCCGCAAAGATGGAGCTCCCAGTTTAAACCAGTCCAGTACAAACCAGCAGCAATCCACAATCCTCCACTGCAGAGAGCAGAGTGGCGAGCTCCAGCCCCAACTCCTCGACTGGGCAGACGGTTTCCAAAAGCACCCCAACAAATGTTCCTCACCAACAACAAGTGGTTGAATCCACCTTGAGACCTTTGCTTCCCTGTTTTCTCCACCACTGCCACGAACTGAGAAAATGCCCCGTTCTCGGAAGGAAATATTGCAGGAAAGCAAAATGACATCATCTTGGAGCTCAGCGTTGTGTGCGTGGCCCCTCCACCTGGAAGAGGCTCGATAGTTTGGGCCAGGAGGAAGGTGCAGTGCTGCAATGCTGCTTCAAAAGCGGGGGGAAAAAAAAAGAAAAAGAAAAAGAATAAAAAAAAAAAAGAGGGGTTTTATTTTTAGAAGTTTTAGCAGCCAAATTGTTGTCAGGCCGTCTGTGCTCTGCTGAGCAACACACAGCGTTGGGCACAGCCAAGAAGAGTTTTCTCACAGAGCAAAATGTCACGCTGAAACCAGGTTTAATCAGAATCCCAGCACCCTTCGCAGAGAAAAAAAATAGCAAATTTTGGATAATTTGTGTATTGTTTACCATCTTTTTTTTTGTTACCACAATCCAGTAACAGGCAGAGAAATACGGCACTGGGCCTGGGCTGTAGCTTTCTTTGGGAACATGCCACATTCCCAGTTGATGCCCTCTGGTGATGTTGAATAGCTAAAAGGGGATCTGAGCGATCTCTCCCATCCCCCACCCCCACGTAGCTACGTAGCTTGGCCCTTCATTGCTGTCCATGCTCTGAAATCAAAGATGCTTAAAAAAACCCAAACAAACAAACAAGCAAACAAAAAGCCCAAGAAAGGGCGTGGCCCATCTTCGTCTTTCCCTGTCTTCTGCTCCTAGGCATTTGCCCCATCTTTCCAGGGCTCGGGAAGCTCCTTACAGACCCCCAGAACTGCTGAGGTTGGAGGAATCTCTGGACATTGGTGCAAACCCTTGCTCAGGTAGGGTCACCTAGAGCAGGGTGCTCAAGGGCCATCGCCCATTGGGGTTTGAGTATCTCCAAGGATGAAGAGGAGCACCTCTTCTTCTCTCTCCAGTGGCTCAATCATCTTCACAGCTCCTCACTGGACTCGATCCAGTATGCCAACAACTGGGGAGCCCACAACTGGCTGCAGCACTCCAGATGCCACTTCGCTTGTCTTGAAGATAAACCCAGTTCTCCAGTAACTGCTTGCATCAGAGAGCCAGGCTGTGGGAGCTGTGTCTGTCCTGGAGAGACGCTCATGACCGTAGTTGTTCCTACCTCTGCCTGGCTGGCAGGACAGGACCAGGCTGGCAGGTTGGGGCACTGCATGGACGAGAGGCTGCACAAGCCTGGGAAAGGGGCCCAGAGGAGAACAACAGGGCCAACCCTGCAGGGCCATCCCTCAAGAGCAGCCCTAGGGAGGATCAAAGGATACCCCAAAAGAGTCCCTGTCCCCTCGTGGTGATCCCTGAGGCAATCTGTAGCCACAGAGCTGGGAGGCCCTTGGGGACAGTATCTCACACTCAGGTCACCTGTCATGGGAGGGATGGTGTTGTTGGCACCTGTGCTTGCTCCTCCTGGTCTGTGCATGAAGGATTTGGGGGTTTCAGCTCAATCCTCATTCGTTTGGTCAGGATTCATGGGTGCTGGGGTGCTTGGGGTGGCTTGAGCCAGCAGATTGGCTTCCTCAGCATGGGCTGGGGTGATTGGACTCATCTGTCCACAGGGCTGGAAGGGCCTCGGGAGGTTCCCAGGCAGGGAAGCACCGTTGGCCGGGGCACTGGGAGGGAGCAGGCAACAAACACAGGCTGTGAAGCGCCAGCCGGCAACTGTCATGAGGGAGGGCACACGGTGCCTGCAGAGGTTTTGCAAAGCCCGTCCTTGACACCAACTACCAGGCACGTCTCAGGGAGAATTTATTGCTTCAGATCCCTAGTAAATGCCAAGTCAGTGTGTGATGGATGGGCTGGGAGCTCCTCCCAGGATACTCTCTGCATCAGCTCCAGGGGCTGTCCCTGGGAGCAGCGAGAAAATGCCATCATCACTAGGACCAGGATGAGGCACCTGGAGCAGGGCTTCACAAGGGGCTTTTGCGGGGAGCCCTGTAGGTACCCCACAGCCAGCCAGCACAGTGTGCCCCAAGTGCAGGGCTCACAGACCCACCTTGGTCCTGATAGGCACTGTCCCCTGCACACACCCCCCCCCCACTGGCTCCATCAGCCCTCAGACACATGTGCTCCCCAAAAACACCCCTTGCCTCGCATGAACACCCCTCGAACACTCCTGTGGATGCACACACACACACGCTGTTGTGCACAGTGGTGTGTGTGCTCACACCTCCACCCCACACACATCCACCCCACCCCACCTGGGTAAAGACACTGGTGGAGCTGCCCAAAACCACGCCTGGGACGGGGGCTTGTGCAGAGCTGCCACGGCCCCTTCCATGTGCTCAGGGATGGATTCGTGTGTCCCCAGCTCCCCTGGCCTCTCCCAGCACCTTGCCGCAGCCCTGTGTGCTGCCAGGTACGGAAGAGGAGATGGGGAATAGATGCAGCCACCCAAGGGCAGCCTGGCATCTCAGTACAGGTGTACCCGGCGCACCTTCGTCAGGGCTCCTTGGGGAGCTTGCTAAGTCCCTGCCATTCTATCTCGCAATCACCGGCTGGAGGGAAAGGAGAATTCTGCCTATGGGAGAGCCAAAGGCCCCTTCCCCGGTGCCCCCGCTGCCTCTGCGCCCCGGGCTGCACCACAGAGCCCTGCTCCGCCGGCAGGACGGGAGGACATCAGGACGCTTCGGCCGTAGCGTGGCTGGAGCACAAATCACTTGAGTTTTCCCAGAGAACTGGAGGGCTCCCAGTGCTGTGCTGGGAGGAGGCCGGGGCAGGGCTGGAGGAGCAGAAGAGGCAGCAGCAGGAGCCTGGGGGGCAGCAGCAGGAGGGGCAGCAACAGGATAAACTCAAGGGCCCAGGCGCTGGGCCGGGGGGTGAAGACAACCAAGAGGAAGCGGCCCGGGAGGCAGGACAAGCCCCTCCGCGGCT
>WEIS01096728.1:0-12788 GCA_013389965.1 Todus mexicanus
CTTTGTAGCCCTTTGCTGCACCCCCTCCAGCAGTTTCCTGTCCCTCTTGAAATTGAGGAGCCCAGAACTGGACACAGTGCTCCAAGTGTGGCCTCACCAGAGCAGAGTAGAGGGGGTGGAGAATTTCAAAAGAGTATAGGTCACACTCCTGAAACAGAAATCCCCTTCTGGATGCTATGATGATGATGACGATGATGGAGGGTCCTAGTAAATATTAAACTAGGCAGAAGTCTATGCCAGATATAAGCCAGAAAGAGTAAAATGACCTTTGAAATATATGACAAAATTTTGGAGCAAGAGAAGAGGCAGGTTAGTTGGCACCCACGTAAAAGTGATTGGCACAGAAAACACAGTTTTCTTATTTATAAAGAAACTAAGAAGTTAAAAATTAAACGGAAGAGCAACATCTATGAGCTGAAGAACATGCCCTATATTGAGGCAGTTCCAAGAGCCTGTCTCATTTCATTTTTAAAAACTGAAGACTAAGACCAGCCTGATGAGTCCGTAAGCAACAAGCGTGACAACGGTTTGAGAAATTTCAGTGGCTTGACATTGGGACTAGAAAACGAATTCCCAAAATAAGGCACACACTTTTAAAGCAAGGGGAATAAAATGCCAAATTTTCTAGAAGATTTGTGTTCAACTGCATGGAGACACTAAATTACAGGATCATAATTATCCCTTCTGGTTTTACAAATTTATACATCTATGAAAGCAATTAATAAGTGTTTGCAAGGAGGTCAGAAGATTAAAATCTCTGCATTAATCAGGCAGCTATGCACTCAGTAGCTACAGCTGCAAAACCAAGACCAAGCGAGCTGAATGTTTTGCATGCTGCCTAAGTTACACCAGCAGTGCTGTAAATCCCTGAGTGTTGCCAATGGGAGCGTAGCAGGGCTGGTGCACCTCCAGATTTCTCTTTGTGCCATGTGCTGTTCCTTCGGGCACAGCAGCATCCTGCCTGGAGGTACGGCACAGCACGATCTGCTGAGCTGTCACGCCACCCCCTGCTCTCTGGGTGTTTCTGAATGACAACTTAAAAGGAATTCTACCACCCATAAAAGCAGCCCGTTTTGAATCCGTTTAAAAACATTGAAATAATGAAAACCACACGGTTCCCTGCAGCTTGCCAGCTTCCTAAATGTATTCATAGGTAGTTATGTAAAAGTTAAGTACTTCTTCAGACTGGGTAGATATGTATCAATTACCTGCCAACTCAACAACTCAACTTCCCTTCATTTTCTATGAAGAAACCTTTCCTAGGAAGGAGGGAAATAAAAAATAATAATAATAAAGACAATTCTGCACTAGCAAAGATTGCTTTTTTCTTCTCTCTTCGGCGGCACATGGCTCAGAGCAAGCACTCAGCCTCTGTCTTGATTCCCTGAACATAAGGAGTATCTTTTCTTGGAAACCAAGAAAAGGAAACAACACCAAAAAATAATTTTCTTAAATCTGTTGCTACTCCAAGCTAACACACTCCCAGTTTACTCACAGGAAAGAAATAAAGCCTTCACCTCAAGGAGTTAGTCTTGGCTCAGGCAACTCCATCCTCATTCCAGCCTGCACTGTGTCCACAAAGAGACAGCCTTCCCTGTCCAGACCTGTTTCATCCACCCTTAGCTGGCAGAGATGTATTTTAGGTAGGTGGCCCCTTACTGCAACCCAGTCAAACAGGAAACCACTACAAAGGCAGGGAAGACACACCTGAAGGAAAAGGCAGAACTACGGAGACCAGTAAAACTGATGACCTGATCTTCCACAGTGAGATGGAACAAGAAATGAATGCGAAGGCTGCTCCACAGCCTACTCATGACCTTAACCAAAGGCACGATGCCCCAATGGGTTTAGAAGAACAAGGGGGCATATGAATGTATGTCAGCCAGAAACGTATGCTGCAGGAGGCAGGACAGACACCACACGGGTCTAGGATAGCAATGGCCAATATACAGGACGCTCTTAAACTGCAACAGTGATCAACAAAAGCCCTGCAAAGAACATGACATGGCACAGGCCATTTAGTGGAAGATTACTTCTCCCCGCTTGACAGAAGGAGAGTCCTGAAAAACAAGAATTTAGAGAAAACAAAAATTGTAAAAAATGCTGACACTGGGTGACATCTGTCAAAGCTGGCGACTTTTTACATGCTCTTGATGAGCAGCTACAAACAGCAGCTTCTACTGCAGCCTCATAAATCAGGCAGCTCTGACACCAGGGCAGGGCTGCGTATCAGGCAGTGTGCTGCGCATAGAAGGGTAACACAGCCTTGCCTCGCTCCTCAGATGGAAAGGCGTTGTTTTCTAAAGCAACGTGCCTCTATCTGACGAGTATATTGATGTGTTGATCACACAACTGAGCTGCCTTTGGCCTTTTAGCCTCCCTGGAATATAGAACCCAGAATTTCAACACCTAAACCAAAAGCAGTCACACAAGCTTAGCACGCACACAGGAGAGATTTGGAGATTTCAGCTCATACTCTAGCAGGAGAAATTAAGCAGTGTATGGTGACACAGGACTGCTTCTAGGATGTTTTCTGTGCAATCTTCTTTTGTTTTCTTAGAAAGGCTTGAAGAGGTTCAGAAAGGAAGAATCAGACCACCACTCCCTGATCCCACCACTCCCTGATCCCTCAGAAAGGAACTGCTCAACAAATTCCAATTAGTTAACGAAGAAAAATAAGAAGCTAAAGGGATGACCCCAGTCTCTTCACAAAGGGATTGTTTGTTGAGCTTGTGAAGTGGTGCTAGAAAAGGAATTTCCTACAATTGTTACCTTTCTGCTTGACAGACCACCTGGAGGAAAGTCTCAGACTGTCCTTCCTCAGCAGCACTCATGAAGGGGGCCAGTCGTGCCACCAGTGGTAGTAGGATCGCTCAGCTACAGAAGTGGAATCGAACTGGACTCAAACTTGAAGAACTCTTATGTACGTAAATTGAACAAGAAAAAAAAAACCAAAACTCAACAGTCCTAAGACACACTACAGGGGTTTCTATCAGACTGCTAAAACAGACCACCTGCATCCCAAAAAGTCACACACTGATTCACAAAGCAAAAAAAAAAAAAGTGTGTGTTCTCTATTGATGCTCAGTAATAAAGTAAAACCTTAAAGAAGACAAAAACCAAAGGGCTGCAAAACAAGATTAATGCAAAGCTAAGAAAGGGCCTGAAAGTCTTTGTCACAAGATGCCTGCAGCTGAGGAACAAAAGCAGCATTGGGTCACAGCTTGGCTTTTGCTAGTCAAGGTTCACGAAAACAGCGTAGAGAGCTTCCAGAGTGAGGAATGTTATTTGTCATTCACATACAGACAAACAGCCAGCCACGTCTCTGAAAGAGGGTGCTGCCAGCCTGAAAAGAAAAGGGTTTGAAAAAAAGCCTTCTTGCAAGCCTTGGAGCCCTGTTATTGACAGCATTTCACAGGTGACTCAGCTTACTCTACCACGGGCAGGCTGAAAAGCTGTCCCCTACCTCCGGTTTTAACAGCAGCAGCTTAATTAATAGGCTGAATACCTATTGATAAGCAATCGTAAGCGCCAACTGCCAGCTGCACCTCTTGGCGCCTGAAGCCAGCCCTGTGCTTTGTTCCTCTGATGAGCAGACAACTCGGAGGGCTCTCAGCACCTGCTGGGCCATGCACCAAAGAGAGAAACTTTCAGGCCAACAAACTTCATACTGCATGTTTTAAGGACTCCTTGAAAAGGTCCCCAGCAGGATATCATCTTAGTGTCTCAGACGTTTGGAGAAGAAAGGAAGAAATGGCAAGAGGCGTTTCTGCGCTTCTCTTCCTGCTCTCCTTCAATAGCTAAATGGGCTATTCAAAAACAAAACAAAACAAAACCAAAACCAAACCAAAACTAAAAGAGAAAAATTGTAATTTTTCTTCCAACGAGCCTATATGACCTCCATGGTTTTTAAAAGGCGCAGTTCTGTTTTGCAATCAGAAGACACTCCAGTAAATGGTCATGGGTGAATACTCGTCACTCCCATGAACGTGTCACCTCCCAGTGAGCCCTGCCTTGCATATTTCCTATTACTACATTAACTACTAGTTTTCTCCACAACTGCGTAACCTACAAAGGTAGAATGGACCTACTAGAAGGAGAGGAACTGGTTTTTTTAATCATGGGTGAAAGGGGAATTGATATTTGTGCAGGCACCTCACACATTCTTAATTCCTTGGGTTGTGCCTGACGACACGAAAGGTGGTCTGCAAATGCCAGAACTATTTCTGAAAGCTAAAAGGAGGTGGAAGCTCCTTTCCTTCGCTGAAAATTCTTGACCTGTTACTGGTCTCATAAACCCGAGTAAAACAAACCCACCTTCCACAACATTATCAAACATTTTAACCCAAGTTGCTCAAGTTTCTACGTACACCACAGCTTGTCCACTGTCTTACAACACCATCACTTTTCTCAACCAACTTGCTTAACAAGTCGTGGAGAATTCCAGATTGCCCAAGTAGAAAATGAACATCTGTTTCTTTTCTTTTTTTTTTTTAATTAGACAATCACGTTTTGCCACGATTCACTGATAAAGTATGTTCTAAAACTGCAAAAAAATTACTGAGCAAAGGGAATTCATCAAAATATAAAGTGTGACCTGTTCATTGCAATGGGCTTGGTGACAACAGAGGTTCGGCTCACCCAGCTGGAAGTCACCCCATAGTTACAGTGAGGAACCAAGTCATGATGGAAGAGAGAGGCTCTATTCTCAGCTCTACCAAACACTGGATTTGTGATGCTGAGCAAGTCGCTGAGGCCTAAATTAATCTGGAACAGGCTGTGGTTGTCAGCACAGGACAACATGTCCGATACCAAATGCTGAGAGAGCAAGACAGGCCTTTTTGGATGAGCAGATCAGTATGAAACATCATAAATTACGACAACGCTCTGGCTTTGTTCTATTATAGGCAGCGTTTTGTCAGAAGTTTTGGAGCCGTTTCACGGTATTTTTAGGATTGAACAAATGCTTGATTTACAATCAAGAGGCAAAATGCAAATAGGTAATTTGCTGAATGTTTCGGAAATGAAATTGATGATGTTTAAAAGAAGCTAAAAAGTTCCGGATTAACAGATATACAGAAGAAAATTTAGAAAAGATGGTAGAGTTAATAACACAGAGGCTGTGAACTTCTTGGTGCTGCAAAAGAAAGGCCAGGGATTAACGAGTCTTATGCCTAAAGGACTGATGCCATTTCCACCTCAAGCCTGTTTTTATGAGTTTTTTCCTTCCCAAGTTATTACTGAAGTCCCTCGTGTTTTCTTTCTTGTTATTTGTCTGTGGATTTATCATCTCAACAACAACAAAGACACATTATCCACATGCTTTTATAAGCTGCACTAGTAAATACGTTCTCGGAAACAACTCCAAGACGAAGATCCACATTGAAAAGCCGGAATGAGAGCTGGGAGCCTGAGGGCTTTCCTCTCTCACTGGTGAATACAGCATGTTCTTCTCGAGCATGTTAGTAATGAGACAGAGACCCATTTATCAAAATCTGCCCTCTTTAAAACAGCATGTGCTCCTCAACAGTCTCGGAGCTCAGCAGGGTGTAAATACCGCATCTTCTTGTAGCCACTACGTCAATGCGAGTTCTCCATACACATTAGCATTTAAGATTACAGCAAATGTTTGCTACAGATAAGTCCTGTTTCATCAACTGAATATTAATAGTCATCCTTTAATATGAATGGTAACAAGTCAGGCATAGCTTTTTCTCATGTCATATAGGGTGTTATAGACGCAGGATTGCTACCTGCTACACTGAACCCTGCAGCCTGCCTGCACAGAGGATGTCATCTCATCTGCTTTAACATTGACCCCAAAAAAGCGATCGGAAAAGCTGCACAGAAACACAACCAAAGCAGCATTTTTACTGCCAGGATCCATTTCCAGTTCAGAAATGTATTTGGTTATGAAAGCGAACAGGCTATCAACACCAATCCACTGCCATAGGTACTTCTTGTACCCTTCCAGCATTGCTGAGAGCAGCAACATGACAGGTACCAATGGCATCAATCTACAACTGGGAAATGCTAGAACATGGTGAGCAGGGTTTGAACGTGGTGTTAGCTCAACCGGATGTGCATCCTAAGGATCTTTCCAGCAGATGACTGCTTGCTCCAGCCAGTCCCAAATCAGTCGTATTTGAGAAACTCTACAGCAGTGATCATCTCATGATGCACCCGCATGAGCAAACAGGCCCTGTAAGGAAGCAAAACCCCCAGAAGAGACAGACACAGGCAGCTGGGATCACGCAACTGCTGCCAGTGCAATGAACTAGCGAAAAATCAGCACACAGGTCTATCCGTATCAGTGTCAAGCAAAGTTACTCCAGACTAGGAACAGCTGTGCCAGCACAAACACAACCAGCTACTGTGGAGAATCGTACCTCTTAATCCTACCGACACACACTTCAACTTGCAGCAAAAGGTGAGAATTGAGTAACATTTAAGATCATACTAAAAAGTGCAGATGGAAACGCGAGATATCTCTAGTAAGGTCATTGCCAGAAAAAAAATCCCAGCTCCTTCATCCTCCCTGATATGTGCAGGCAATGAGGAAGGAGTTCCAAAAGGCTGGAATGACAAGATTTCAATCATTATTATTTGAGTTTCATCAGAGCTCATGTTGTACATTTATTTTATGTACAACAATTAGAACCAAAATTAGAGCACCCTCACCCTCCACACACACTTGAGAGGGTCATTGTGCTCCACAGTGTCTATGCAGAGGGCTGAATCATTATGCCCATTTTATATCCTACATCCTTCTGGAAGTCAATGGTCTTTGGGGCTTATAAAACAGCAGAACGTGGGAAAATTTTACCTCTGAGTGCCCTCAGTCAACGTTGTATCCCTCCAGAGAGACACAAACCTCAGCTCGTCTTTCACACAAAGGTAACACCCTACTCACATTTTAGGTAACTCTTTAGTTTAGATTTTCCAGATTCAAACGATGTAGGTTGTCACCTTCACCCCCAACAAACAACAAGTCTCTGTGGTTGTCCAGGGGTGTAGATTTTGGTTCAGGAAGTAGATGTCTGCAAATTAATTCTGATCCGCATCCTACTGCGCTCAGTGTTTTCCTATGGCTTCTGTTCAACGTAAACATTTGCTGCCATTGAAAACCCAGTGCTTCCAGGAAAACAATGTTTAGTTAAATTCACACAGTGATAAAAAAAAAAGAAAGACAATAAGGCCATTAAAAGTTTGAAGTCAATGGATGACCTTTGCAAGACAGCAGCAGTGGGTTTACTAGAGCACGTCAGGAAATATGCCTGCTCACCATCAGAACTACCAGTCTCTAGTACTAGGGAGTTACTCTCCCTACTACTAGTAGCAGCAGTAGGTAACAAATTTGTAAGTTGTTTCCAATAGGGTCAAAATGAAGAAGTCTACAGAGGTGAGAGCACAGGTTCTTATTGGTAAAAAAGAGATTTATGCCCAATTTCAGAGTTCTTTTATCTCCTCCAGGGGGTATTTCCATTGCTAGAGGGTGCTAACACCCATTTTAGAGAAAACCTCTGAAAGTATCTTCTACGTACCCCTTCCCAAAAAGCTCCATGTGACTGGAGAGGCAGGGGGTGACACTCTGTTAAATGAGTAAGGCAGACACACAGAAGGCCAAGGCAACAAAAATGTCATTCAAATTCTCACGTCTCATTCGCCCCTTCTTTACATCACATAAATCAATGTAGTTCACTCGTATTTAACCTTGCCCGAGACCTCAGCTAAAAACCAAAGACATCAACCATTTGTCTCTGCTTTGCCTAAGACCTTTTATATATCCTACTCCACCCCTTGTTTATACCCTTATGATTATTATCTAAACAACAGCTTCATTAAAACATAGATATGTATAGAAGCATTCATGCCACCTACCTTTAGGCCTTCAACTGCTGTAGCTAAAATGGGAAAGCAAGCTCCTTATAGCATTAGCATGGTTATCCAGAGGGCAAGTCAAAGCAGCTACCCTGAGCACTGATGTCAAACATCGCTCTCAAGCACCTTCCAGAGACACCTGCCTTCCTCCACCGGGGTACTGAGAAATGCACGGAGCCTAGACTCCCAAACTGCTTTTTAACAGCGGCAGGAAAAGTCCCTTCAAAAACCAAAGCAGTTAAAAATTCCAGCTCAAATTTCACAAACTACAGTAATACTGAACAAATCAAACCTGCCACTGCTTTCTGCAGTACCTCCAGTATGCCAGTTAGTTCCAGCTTCACGTACTGTATAACGATGGAAAACACTCAGTTTAATCATTTCCTGTATTATTCACCACATTGTGTGCAATACCTTGTGGATTAATTATCTAGATAACAAAATGACTCCAAGTGCCATTAATGTTGTCGGTCTGAAGTAGTCATCTAAAGAACCAGAGCAATGTGCTCCTGTGATCTGCAGCATGAGGGAAGCTGAGCTGAAGAGGAACCCACCCTACCTGCTATATACGGGTGAAAAAGATCCCGTCTTTTCCCATGCAGGAAGGTGACTAAACCACCATGCAACTGAGGGAAGTCCCAATGATTGGGAAAATTGAAGAGAGGAAAGGGCTTTCCTCCCCGAAAGACAAACTGCTCAAAAGAATGGAGAGAAGAGTCATCAAGTCTCACATCTGAGTCTTCATCTGAAATCCAGCGAGGAACCAGAACTTTGCATCAATCACTACATGAACTTACTATATAGCAAATGCTATATGGTGAAAATGACTTTTTAGTCCTTTATGTAGAATCCTAAAGAACAGTGCAATACCATCAATGGCTGAACTCATCACGGAGCCCAGTGGATTCCCAGTACCGACTGCTCACAGGATGCACATGCTCCCCCTTTTCCACAAGCACTCAAACTTGACCCAAAATGCTTATCTCCTAGCATGGAAGTGGCTAGCTAAACAGCAGGAGCAGGGCATGGGTGGAACAAAACCACAGTCACTGAGTAGGACCATCCACTTCATCCAACAGTGACATCCAAAAGATCTGTACCCCAGCTAAGCTGGTCCTTTCAGCTGGTCTAAGCCAACTGAGACTTTTTCTGTAGAGACAAAAAAAGAGAATAGTACCTCTGGAAATGATCTGTTGGAGCAGGTCCAGAGGAGGACCATGAAAACGGTCAGAGGCTGGAACACTGCTCCTATGAGGACAGGCTGAGAGTTGGGGTTGCTCAGTTAGGAGAAGAGAAGGCTCCAGGGAGACCTTACTGTGGCCTTCTAATATCTAAAAGAGGTCTGTAAGAAAGAAGAAAGACTTTTCACCAGGGTCTGTAGTGACAGGACAAAGGGCAGAGGTTTTAAAACAGAAAGAGGGTAGGTTTAAATTGGGTATAAGGAAGAATCTTTTTACAATGAGGGTGGTGAGACACTGGCACAGGCTGCCCAGAGAAGCCGTGGATGCTCCATCATTGGAAGTGTTCAAGTTCAGGTTGGCCGGGGCTTTGAGCAACGTGATCTCTAGACGGACTAGATGACCTTTAAAGGTCCCTTTCAACTCAAACCTCAAAATAAACGTCTTTTTGAGGGTGCTTGTACTGATGGACAAAAGCAGTACAACGTTAAGAGAGATACTGCACCCAAGGTGACAGAACCCTCAGACCCAGGACACCCACACGAGTGAAGGAAGCCCTGGAGCAGAATTAGCGCTCTCCCTAAGCACGGATGTGGCCACGTACCACCCCCAGGTTCAGCTTGCACAGCTGGAAACGTCTCATTTCTGCACGCCCTGGTTAAGCAAGAGGCACAGATTTCTGTTTGAAGGATATATAAATTGCCCCACTGGAAATATCAGTGGAAATACTTTTGTTATTTCCAGGCCAGGAAACACAAGTAGCACTTACTAGTTTAATACTCTGGTTTCCAATTTGAGCAATACCTTTAATGACAGCATTTTCTTGAACACTCATCAAATGCCACTGAACATAGATGTGCCTAAACCGTTCTGGTTTTAAATTAACTTTGAGCATGTTCTAACCCAAAAAGGGAGGAAGGGAGAGAAGAAAAAAACGAACAATCAAAAAGTTGAAAAGAGGAAGGAAGAAGGTCTGTTTTGTGGCATTTTTTTTCCTGCGAACACAGGAGGAAATGGGTGGTGGTACAAGCAGAAAGAAGACAGATTTGCATCTCTCAGTTTCAAAACGAAGTGCTATCAGCAAAAATATTAGATTATTGATGCAGAGAGAGAGGAAGCTGCAAAGCTGCTTAACATCTCAAGAAGCTGTGCGGCTTTTCACTCAGTGCTGCAGCTAGGGAAAATAAAAAATATTCTTTGAGTAGGATTTAGTAACTCAATAACAAAAGTCAAATAGATTAAATGCTGCATCTGTTGTTCTAATTAAATTAACAAAGTACTGATAGAATCATGCATGTTTTCCCCTTGTGTACCGTACCCTGGGCAAAGATGTGCTGTAGCTGTACATATTTCCTGTGTGATAAATTAAAACACAAGCCAAATTCACCCTTCCTGTAACGCTATTAAAAAATCAAGGAAAATTACTCCAGGGATAAATCTGGCCCAGAGATGTTTTTCAACAAAGATGAGTTTCAGAATAAATTCTACCAAAATAGGTCTGAGTGGAAATACTTGAAACATTTTCACTCCAGTTTCTAGAGCACTTGTTTAAAAATATATTGGAATAGATCGTTCCCAGTATTAAGTAGGTGGAAAATTTGAGGACTGTTTGAGAATACTCTGTTTCCATGTGATCAGCCTGATATTCTCACAGGGGAGCAGTTTTCTTCTTGTTGTTGCTTGTTTTTTGTTTGTTTTCAGGGGTTTTTGAGGGGTGGGGAAGGACTGCGGTTTGTTGCTGGGTTTTTTTTAATACTTAAGTATCTGCAGTCTCAAATAAAGGTCACTTTATATGCAGCTCAACTTGGGTACCAAAAACTGAGGAGCTCAGAAATTACAGGTGTACTAGAAAAATCAGCCCCATGCTTTGAAGTGATTTCAAATTTTTACATTGGGATTACACGATCAGATAAAATACCACTATAAATAGCATCAGGTTAGGCTCTCAGCTGGCAGGAGCTGCAGCCAGTCTACGAAAATCAATTAATCTTCCTCAGCTTGTCTGACTCACTCAGGGAACGTGCACAATATTAATATTACAGTTCTGCACGGAGTCACACATGCAGAAGTGCAGGCAAGGGCAGTGGCCTCAGTTAACCTTCACACACAAGTAGGGTGATGCTGGAGACCTCTATGAATGCGCTCGCAACACCTCTCCCACACAAGAGTGCACCAACAAAGCTGACGAAACCAGCCGTAAAACACATGCACGTTGCTGAAAGCAATTTATCTACAGCAATCGGCACAGCTAGCAACCATTGTAACCACATTTTTGCAGAATCATAGAAAATGGGGCGGGAAGGAACTTCAAAAGCCCATTCATCTCTCTTCCCTGCCCCAGGGCGAGCTGTAGCACACCTACACACCCCTGACATCTCCTCCTTCCTCAGACATTTTTGAGCCAAAATCTTTCATTCTTGATCGCAGTCCAAAATAAGATGTGATTTAAAACCAGTTGTTCATCCTATTTTAAGATCCAAGTGTTGGCCTTTAGTGCTCACAAATACACAGCCCATCAGACTGCCTGGCCAGTTCCTGTGTGAATACAAAGCTGAGCCTTTGCTAAAGAAAGGCCAGCAGAAGATAAAACCAGGTAGGATTAACTATTATTTTAGGGCATGTGTCAAACACAGCAGAAATACAAAAATCTGTTCAACAGATCGCCAGTGCAGGAGATATTTTTAGCACATCTGGAGGAGACCACAGAGGTCATGAGAAAATCTGCAATGCTCTCAGCAAGGCCATCCTCTCCATGACAAGCACTGAGAGGCAGCGGGAGGGTACGTACACTCGCTGCCACACAGAAGATGCTGCTCCATTCCCAGGGAGCACTATTCTCCTCAGCATTGCTCTGACCAGGCCTGGTTTCCATCCCCCAGCTTTTACAAGCCTGTGACAAAGTCCCCCGGCAGTGGCACGGGAGCATGTGCTTCTCCTCCCCTCTATTTTCCCACCAGAAAGTCCCAGGCTCAGAAGAGAGTCCCGCAGAGCAGAGAGCTCCCGGCTGCCCTGCCTCCCAAACCTCCTGGGGCATGAATCCAGAGACGAGTCTGTGGAGGAAGGCCAGGGGTGGCTGGTAGCGAAAGCCATTACATGGACAACTTTGCAAAAATAGTACTTGGATGGTTCTCACCAGCACAGAACGATATAGGACTACTGACGGTGCTTCTGCGGTAAAGGAAGAAGTGTCTGAACAGCAGATCCTAGTCTTCAAAAGGTTCTAAATTATTGAAGCAAGGCATCATTTCTTGTAACAAGGCGCTGCAGCTTATTTGAAGAAAATAACACAGTAATAAGAACAATTTTTTTTCCTTCCTCATCTTCCAGGCATGGCAACACTGGGATTGTTTTGGAAGTGTTTCCACTGCTTCTGCCACAGTCCTGAAAACAATCTTGTTCTTGTGAAGAAATGCTGCTCAGTGTCTTCATTGAGATTCCACACCAGAATATTAATTTATTCTATTTTTCCCCCTATATTTCTTTGCGCGCAATTATTCAGACAAATCATACTCCTCAATCTCCTGAGACTCAGTTTATTCCGATAATTGAGAAGGATTTTTTCTTCTCTAATATTCTGTTTTTCAGGGCAAGGTTATTTTTTTTCTGCGTATGATCCTTTTTCAATTATGCAAAACCCAAGGCAAAAGTGTAATAAAAAATGCAACAACTCTATTGCTTATTTTTGTGGTCTGACATTTTCATTTCATGTCATAATGAGTCTAATCAATC
>WEIS01096731.1:0-21932 GCA_013389965.1 Todus mexicanus
GAACATACAAAGCTACTCCTCCAGTGCTGGTTAGTAGCAGAGATAGAGCTAATTCAGCTAATTCAAGTATTCAAACCCATCAGTACTGTATACAATACTACTGCTGGCTTGCCACTGTCATTAAAAGTTGTCTTTTCTGTTTAATGGCTATAAAAATGGTACAGCGGCTTGCTGATAGTGAAGAATACTCACACCTCTCCCTATTCCCTGTGATTCTCACTAGAGCACTCAAGTGTGGCAAGGGAAGGCGTACACATCAATTACTCCAACATAGGCGCCCGAATGCTGCCAGAGACTAGTTGGCAGTTGCTTCTGTGGAAGCTGGTGTGACACACGTTGTCTGTGCCAGCACCTCCCATCTCATCTGGTCCCTGAGGTCTGTGCCGTCCTTGAGGCTGTCTGCATTTTATCACACTGAAGTCAGACGCAAAGGCATCACATGGTAAGTGGATGGCAACGTGTCGCAAATTCTCCACTCCCTTTAAATCCATCCTTTTTACCTCTCTTCTTTAACAGAGTTCCTGAAACACATACTATGGTTGTTTTGCAGGATGTACCAATCTAGTGTTAACTTACAGCAGCTGTCAAAGAAAGAGTTCAGATGCTTTAAGAGAACACACAAGCTGACCCCCTTTTGCCATCTGCAATTATCCTAAATAAATTGAAAATATTTTTTTTCTCTAGAACTCTTTGATATGAACTCATCTACTTGCTAATTCCAAAAAGCGTTGTATAATTACTGCAGTACTCTTTATCTTTTTTCCTTTGAGGTGTTCAGGTCCTTCTTCATTTGAATGTGAATGCCCTTTAAGCTCTCTGAACTTTACTCATCTATAGTTATAAAAAAAGGGCCAAATTCATTTTTCATGTAAGCTCACTGGTGCCAAGGGACAAGTTTGCTCCACAGTGTTATTTTGTGGTAGAAGAACGGATTTATAATATTGCTCATATGTCTGAGTGATCTGAGGCCAAAAAATTTCTCATTTTCAGAAGCTGTGGACTGAAACACTTGAATGTTAATCTACCAATGGCAATATTCACGACTACATGCTGTACCATTTCAACATTGAGCTCTCCGGCAAAAAGGATTTTTCAGTTCTACTGTCAACATTTAATAAGATTTAGAGGAACTAGTTCTGGAAATACAGTCAATCTAAAACTTGCCCTTAGGTCACATGTCAGTTCATTTTAGTTTACAAACACAGTAGCTCACATCACATTCTTAGGAAACATTTCTGCTCTCCTTCATCCACCGCCCCCCTAAAATAAACCAAAGGACATATATAAGTCCGGCAATAAAATGTGGTCCTTACATTCACTGAGCCATTTATTAGGATCCAGCATCAGGTACTGTTTGGTCACCTCTAGTTCTCTCATTAACCATTCGTACTTGGCCTTGACCTCAGCAATTCTCTGCTGGTGATGCTCCAGGATTTTCAGCTTGGCATTGAAACATATCACCTCCTGCCAACCAGAAAAAAAGAACAGGGAAGGAATAGGTGAAGAAGAGAAGACATACCCAGATCCATTCAATCAAATGATCTTCCAATCAATAATACTGACAATGAGCCATTTACTCTGGAAGTGTACGAATCACTGCATGAAGTCATTCATCATCTGTTTTATTTTTATTGCTTTTGTTTTGGTTTGATGTTCTCCATTAGTAAGCTTTGGAGACTTTGCAATGATAGTTAATAATAAACTATAATGATTAATAATATACAGCATCTTGAAATCAGATTAATTGTAGCAAAACATTTCTGGGTTTTGTCAGCAGAATTTTGGCTAAGAAAAGCCTAAGCTCCTGGGAGAGGGAAATCCATGGCTTGCTGTATTTAAATCCTAAATACATCTTTGTGTTTGGCACATAAGAAATGTAGTAGTCATATTATAAAACTGGTAGCAATATAAAACTTAAAACATCCTTAAAGAAAGGAAATATGTTAAGAAAAGCTCTAGCACTTCATGATTGTTAATAAAGAAAATATATTTTCTGTGAAGAAACAGAGCACAGTCACATTACAGGGTGCAGTGGTGTCTGGAGACACCCAGCTTGGCCTCGCATGACTTCTGAGGGATGGCAGTCATCAAGACATGCATTAGGTGAGCCCACAGTGATGGCTATGCTACCCTCACTAGTGTGGGAGCATTCCCAATACCAGAACTATCATCCTCCACACCTCTGTGAAGGTGTCAAAACTATTCTGCCCTCTGCTCTGTAGACATATCTGCTGTGTGGAGGAAGCGGAGTGGAAACCCCACCCCAACTAGTGATACTTTTCTCCCTACTAAATCATACCAGAGAAGAATATCATAAAAAGCCTAACCAAAAGACAAGGGCAAGGAAGAAAAAGTGCCTTAAAATAATAAGATCTATATCCACAGTTACTTTAAAGTTACTGCTATTCCACCAACTTCAGATACTCTTCCCTTCAGATAATCATACTCATCAAGAGTCAACCTTTACAATTCCCTGAGATTTTTTTGAATTTGGAGGCCTGGGGTTGACAGGAACAACTTTGTTAGCGAGAAGGCATTAGCTATCCTGAAAACAATATCATTAAAGCACTTGAGGCATTATTACTGCCTTGCAAGACACATATGGCAAGATGCTAGAGCACAGGAATCACCGAAAATGCAAAGTACCAACATCCATTAGCTGCTATAGAAAAATGCATAACTTGAGTCATAACTACTCTTAAATGAGATTTTACTGCCTATTGAATTAACTATACATGATACTGCACATTTATGACTGCCTAATCTGAATTCCCCCTCCTACACTCTCCAGGAGGAGAGAGACAGACTACATGGATTGCACTCACCTTGTTGTCCCCACCTCGTCGTCGTTGAAGCCTCTCCACATCATCTATCTCATAGACTTTGATCTCAAAGGGCTCTCCCAGCCCCCTCTGCCCACTTCGCAGGGGCCCATCCACCCAGCGGAGCCCAGGGCTGTTGGCAGGCTTCCTTGCTGGGGAAGTGATATCAAGTGAAACAGCCGGAATAAGCCTCCGTCTCTGTGAACCTGTAAATGCAGGAAGTGCCATTTCATGTTACCACAGTTATTGCATCTCTTTCCTGCCCCATCTGTGGAGAAATCTACAAACCATGTATATTCAGCTTTCTTACACACAAGAAAATGGAGTGAAAACCCAGGGAGGCCAGGGAAGTTGGGGTGAGCTGTAGCTGCGATGTACCATACCCACTTACCATGAGTCAGATTTCATACATTCTTTGGTGCCTGACTCCAGGATTTGATCCTCAGAGGGTATGTGTACCCTATAGTTTCCAGAGCCTGTGCCTACTTCCCTTTGCTCAGGTCTTGGTGGGTACATGTATGCCAATGAAGGACCAGAGCAGCGGGCTGGAACTGGTCTAGTTTTGCTTTCCTATCTCTTTGGTGGTACTGGTTCTTACAGCCTAAGGACAAGCATCAGTCAGCCTTTGCATAGACCATCTCTAAGAGAGATGTGGTTTTGAATTCTTTTAATCACAGCACAATAAGTCCTTTGATACTCAAGTTCTTTTACTATGCTGGAGCTGAGTGGCAGAATACCACCACCTCGTCTGCAGACAACTGTAGGCTGGCTAGAGCAGTGAAAACACTAGAGAGGACAAAAACTCAAGCTTGGTGTTTGCCACTAGGGTTGCTTTAGCATTGTTTCTGTTCAGTAGAATATTCTAAAACATTTCCCACTTATACACTTACTGCAGCACTGGTGATGGGCAAGAAAGCAACATGAACAACAGGCTGACAGAAGAGTTAGTTGCTGTGTCTGTCGCAAGACCAGTGCTTATGCACACCTGCCCTGCTTTCTAACACCAGCACAGTGAATGGAAGTACTGCAATAGCTGAAAATGTACCACAGCTGATAAAGCCTACGCTTTACGGAAAGTATCTGCCGTGTGAGTTGCCAAGTTGGAGCCTAAGATAAAGCAAGGGAGAAAAAGTATGTCACTGGTCTGATGGCAGTGGTAAGGAAGTTGAGCATATGGTTTGCTGGGAAAAAGAACAGACACAAACAAAAAAAGAAAAATAACTGGTTGCATTTTTTTTGTTTGGTTTAGTAAAATCAGAGCAATGGCTGGGTTTCTTAAAAAAAACGTAGCTGACAACTCCTGCAGAGTCTCCCCTAGGAGATAGCAGGAATAGAGCGGATGGGAGAAAACAAAAGCAGAACTCAGAGCCAGCAAGTCTGAATGAAACTATTAACTGTTAATAGCTTCAACATGTCTGCCAACTTGGTGCTTCAATGAAAGCCAAAAAACCCCCAAACACCCCCAAATATCCATAGATTGCCTAGTTTTTGGATTTGCAAGTAACAAAGATTTGTCTAGTTTCATTCATGGGAGTCTGTCTGCTGACTTTGCAAACTATCACATCTTATCCCATTGATTTCTGAGAGCAGTAATCTGTACTAGAAACCAGCAGTCAGTAACCAGCAATTAACCTGTAAATGCTAGCTCTAAAATGGGTGTCAATGGTCTATCTTGTCTGGAAAGCCTGGTCTACAGAGCTTTTATTTGAATGTGTTTGAGATAACTCTCTGCAAGAAAAGGAGAGCACACCCAGTGCAGATGGATAGGGAGCTCTGCAAGGTCCATTTATATCAAACTGCCCATCCTGCGACATCTTTCATAGTTGTATTTCCTACGCAAACTGCAGCCCAGCAAAAAAGCCCATGCCAGAATAAATAATGCCTTACAAATACCAGCAAGTAGGAGTTATTTTAGACCTGTAGTACCAGTTACTGGAAGTCAACATCAGCATTCACTTACCCTGAATGCATTTCAGTTAATCAAGAGAAGAATCAGACCTTGATAAAAAGACAAGCAAGACTGGAATCATTGCTGTAGCTAAAAAGTGACAACAATGAGAGACACAGTTTGGGAAGCCCTCAACAAACTGCATTGCTAACGGTGACTCTTGTCAGCAAAGCTAGAGAAAGGCAACCAAATGGCGAGAGCAGCTGTGTACTTGAAGAGAGGTGAGACAGGGTCAACTATAAAATTTTGTTATGTGCAGGGAGACATCCTGCAGTGGGCTCAGCCCCTCCTGGTAAATGAGTGCTCCACTTGCTTAGATGTGAAGTGCAATCAGTACCTCTCTTGTGTGACTCAAGACCAAAAAGATTTAGGCATTAAATACTTTTAAGAATTCTTTCTAGGCTTTTGGCTATGTATGTCACAGGAACAGTTTTTCAGATTTTGACTGAGTGTAAAAGCAATCTCTTTCCCATCTTTGCTGCTCATTAACTTTCAGAGCCAGCAACACTTAAAAGTGTCATATCTGACCTTCTGTGTAATGCAGTAAAGTGCTGCTAATTCTTTTCACTTTGTGTTCTTCATTGTTGGCCACATCTCCTTTCACGTCACACCTAGGGACTAGCTCTAGCGTTTCAAGAAAGCAGCTAAGCAAACTGGAATTTTTTTCTGTCTGGCTCTCCCATGCGTGGCTGAACTAAGAATAAGGTAGTGACTTTTTCTGTGATGCTTGATTTTCTTCCTTTTTTTCTTCCCTCTTTCTTCTTATTTTCCCAACATTGGTTGTTAACATCATTTTTGTTGTAAAACGGGGCATTTTTAAACCACCCCTCTTGTAAAAACTGCCTCTCCAACCAGAGCCAAAGCCCAGGTCTATGATACTGTGGGAATCCAGGGGAATAGCTCTAATTCACCTTGACACGAGAACAGCATCACCGTCTTATCTGGAGCAAGGCAAAACTGATGTCACCAGGGTATAAATTACAGGGATGATGGTAAATGTTTTTTGCATTTAGTTCCCATTCATATCCATTTGGCTCAATGAGAAACAGGAGCCTGTGGTCCAGAAGGAGGGTTCCAACCTGAGGGTCCTGCTAACAGTGCTTATCCTTCAAAGAAGAGGCAGCAGAGACTACAGTAGTGGCAGTGGACATGCTAACATGAGCTCATTATGTTTTTATAGCCAGAGCTCATGCTTAGATAGCCTGTGGGTTATCACAACAAAGTAAGGCTGCTGGCTCTCAGAGGACCAGGGCAATGTAGCAGGGCAAAGCCAACTGAGGTGAGCCAACTCGCTGCCATCTGCCCAGGGGCTCCTTTGGGACATGGGTGCTGCCCACACAGGTCTCCCTGCCCCATCACAGTGGGTAAGTCCACATGTGAGGCATAGAAGAAAGAGAAAGAGGAATCTCTTTTTATCTGAGCCTTGAATGCTGACTCAGGATGAATTATCTGAGGTTTAGAGTGCTTTAGGGCGAAATGAGATGAAATGAAATGAAATGAAACGAAATGAAAGATCTGCATCTTTGCAGTGAGCCAAACCTGAATCTAGTTTATTACAAACATGCACTGATTAATAGACTGCTTATTAGCCCAGGTACAGAAAATAACAGTATCTTTTGACAGGCGATTCCTGCCACTGACTTCTCCATTTAGCCTCTGTTTTTTTCTGATTTCTCCTTAACTGGGATCAGTAAGGAGATACAGCCAAAGCAGAGCTTTGGGGTGAGTGTCACAAAGCAGCTGGCAGCTTGCTCATCCATATCCACATGCAGACACAACAATTAAATTGTTAAAATGAATACAATTTTCCATTTATATACAAAATACCCATTTGAAGGCCCTGATTTATTGAGAGCACTTGATGGAGTTAGGATCTCATAGATTTTGACTGTATAAAAAATAAAATGCTTTGTAGAAATTGCAATAAACCACTCCTCTGTTTCCCCACACACATCTTATGAAGACAGTGGGCAGGCAGGGAGCTCAACAGGAGCTGCTCTCAGCAGGTTCCTCTGACCTGTGCCCCATCAGCTGAGACTGGGTTCTCCCTGCCCAGTATCTCAGCAAACCGTCTGAGCCTCTCACCACAAAAATGGGATTCATTCCTTCAGTTAAAAAAAAAACCACAACGCCCCCCCCCCAAACGAAAAACAACCAACCACAAATACAAAACCCAACAAACCAACAAACAACCAAAACCACACACACAAAAAAAGAAATACATACCAAAAATCAATCTGAAAGAAATCCTGTAAGCTGAACGCAGGACAGAATTACACCACTTTCATTTATGACCATACAGCATGTAAAGCAACAGGCCATTTGCTAAACGTCTTGGAGGATATGTTTTTCATTTAGTTTGAATTTATCCACACTCAGAATAACCCCTCTTGAGCCTAGTTTCTGTACGACTAATTAGAGTTTGACAGAGCCCTGAAAATGCACAGAATACAGGACTTGCTTCCACAACAGATCTATTGTTGTACCTTGAGGTTAAGGTTTGGCCAGGTTAAAATTAAGATAAAAGGAGTAACACTGTGCAGATCTGACTGAAGAGTTGCACTGAAGCAACAACATAATTCAGCAAAGATAAGCCCAGAGAAACCTTGTTATTAGAGACACAGACCAAGTCAGCCAGGCATGTAAAGGTAACTTTAAGGATAAGAAGACTCACTTACTTTGGCAAAATTGCACAGCTGCATAAGGACGTGTGCTCACAGTATGTGTTGACCAGGGCAGAAACTCTTAAAGGTCTGGTTATGTCTAAGCACAGTGTATTTTGAAGTGTTCCCCTTATACTGCTTTGCAAGCACATATTCTGGACTGAGCACCTTTTCTATAATAAAAGGCAAAAAGCATAAATTCAAAATCTTCCTGAAAAGAAGCTTGATACATATCTCTTCAAAAACAGGCTACATCTAATGGGATGTAAAACAACTGCTGTCCTAGGAATTTCAAGATGTTTCAAACAGAAAATTAAACTGTAACTTGATATATCACAATTTTGGAAGTTTACAGTGTGTGCTCAAAGGCAGGATGCGGAGCCAAAGCTATTCCCCACTGTACTTAATGGTATGAGAGGTAAAATTGCCTCTTATACTTCAGCATTCTGTTTTTTCCCACTAGACAATCCATCCAAACACAAAGCAATTACAAAAACTGATCCTGGCTAAGTAGAGAAGTACCCCAAGTTTTCATCATTCTTTCTGTGGCTTGATTTCCAAGAAACATTGTGCTTCCAGTAGCAGTAACATCAAGCTCAAATGCAGCGTCAAACTGTTTGCTTACTAGTAAATACTACCTGTGCTGTTCCCCCCTATACACCCTCATGGTCTGACGATGGGGCTTCTGTTTTGTTTGAGCTGAAAACACAATGCTGACTTCTCCTGTCATTCCCATTTCCTAATGGGATCTGCCCTCATGGGCAATTGTCCATGACTGAATCAACTCTTCTCCATTCATTTGGTCTCCTTTCTCCTTGTTTATTTTATAGCACACTTTCCCCAGTGCAGTGCACATAGCTATTCACTCCTCAGATTTTCATACAGTTAGCACAATTTCCCTCACAGTTACTGAAGACATTGCTAATGCTTTCAAGTGGAAGCCCCTCTGATGGTGTGGATACTTCACCAGAAGTATTTAGGGTGTCCATTTTGAGGTCAGTACTACAAATACCAAAATATTCATGCATTCATTGTCAGAAAATCTAAATAGCACTTTCTCATCCTGGCAACTCAGACTATATAGGAAGGACCATGTTACATCTGAATATCTGGAACAGGAAACGCTGACAGGATCCATTATTCAGAAGATAATCTTCTAATGTCCGCCTCATTGTAAAATAATTCAGGTCGTATTCTGTGTTTACCTATAAGCAATCTTGCCGTTGTGAATCAATCAGAAGTACAAGGATCCTTGAGGCTATAAATCACTGCTTGCTGTACATAGCAATAAAGCAACCCTTGTTTATAACCTTTCACCCATACCTATACTAGATATGTTGCTACTGTGTTGGTATAAGGAACATGCTGAGGTACATCCTACGACTATTTTTTTTCCTACCTACCTAGTTCATTTCTTAAGCGTGTTTCCCGAATCACTGTGCCACTTTAAAAGGAGCTTTTCAGGGCAGTTTAGACCTGGTGAATGAGCACTGCTGGAACCAGATCAGGAAGCAGCCCTCCTACAGGGTGGCAGGTTGACAAGTAATCTGGGAGATGCTCCAGGGAAGATGCACATCACAGCGGATGAGTATTCAGCACCCACAGTCCCTAACGAAAATGACCAGAATCTCCTCTAAATATCTCACTTCGGGCTGGATTTGGGGTTAATAGGTATTTGTCAGCATTATGCCATTATTATTTTTACTATAGTGTTGCACTAAATAGCTGCACCAGTTGCTTGGCCAGCAAAGGCAGAGGCTGGAGGGGGAAGGGGCTCTGCAGCCAGAGCATTAGCTCCCAACAGGACAGTAGTGGAGGCATTCCAGTGAGCTAATTCTGTGGCAGTGTCAGAAGCAGGTTTTATTTACACCCAGCCTAATGGTGTGCGACTCAGTCATGCATGTTACATGGAGTCTTCACCGTGCACAATAGCCTGCTGCCATTTCCTCTATTAAATCATTCCTATGTTCATGTGGCTGAAAGCTCAGTGCTGGCATGCAGTAGTCAAGCGTGTAAAAAATGATTACTCTGATCCCTTTCAACACAGATTTCCTGCATGAAAGGGCCTGGCTTTGACCTGCAAAAATCAATGCTGTTGTTTTAATGAACAACAACAGAAAAAATTGGAGCCGAAGCCTGCACTTCCCCTCCCTTTGCTCCCCCCGAGGGCTGTCCAGACAGCAGTCACATGTATAAAGTAATCACCTGCATGCAAACAGCTCTTTCCTGTATAATTCTAAACATCCTTTGTCACGGTAAAGGTATAATGCAGGATATCAATTAGCTACCATCACTTGTAAGCAAGTTAAAGTAGAAATGCTGGAGATGCCCTACAGCTTTGTGACACAAAGGGCGATTTTCAGCTCCCGATACTGTGCCTTAGGCAGTCTAAGCATGAACCAAATTCCTTTCCATTTGGATTCAACAATAAAAGCTCAGACGCTTTTTGTTAGTGTTTTGTTTCATCATTATCATTTTGGCCACATTTCAAAATGTGATGCTTTACAATATTGGTTGGAGAAGGACTTCCATAATTTACAGCCTGTGGATTCTGCCTCTGGCTTTTTCTGCTGCTTTCGTAGGCAGTGCTAAGTGCTTCCAGAGACTGAATGTGTTTGAATACAGTTTTCAGGGCTTTCGAGGAACCTCAAAATCTCCATCTTTAAAACCATCTCACCAGTGAAACCCAGAGCACATAAGAGAGAAAAATGGGTTCTAATTGTGGATAATTATTGTCATGTCTTAACAGCCTGTATTATTACTCAAGTGTTCAAAACCATGTAGCAATTCGCTCTGCTTTAGTGGTGAAAGAGTACTGAGAAAGAGCTGCAAGGAATAAATGAAACTTCTCTGCAATAGTCATAAAATGCTGCAGCAGGAATCTTTCATTATCTACAGTCAAAAGATTAAAGCATATGCACAAACACACACACATACACACACGCACACCACTCCTATCCTGGACTGACAAAAGCAGAGTCCTGCAAATGCAGAGACACACAACTCCAACTCAGGGCACAGATTTAAACTTCGGAAAGTCAACATTTGGAAACCTTAACTTTTCCTCAGGCTTGTTTCTACTTGGCCTTACTTTCAATAGCATCCCTTAAGATTTTTGTTTTCTGATGCTCACTGATACTCAACATGCAGGAAGGTTCAACTGGCCCAAGTGACTCATCTTGAAAGCACTTTATAGGTACAGACTTCCTTCCCTAAGCCTCACCTCTTTGACAGTCTCCTTCCTTCGCACATCTTCCTCTCATGCTCAAGTTCAGGATCTTTGCCTCTGTGTGTGGGTCTGTGCATACCAGTTAAAAGGCAGCGGTCTCCACCAGTATGTTACAACTGCTGCACACTTGTTGCTCCCACAAGCCTGCTTGGGCTGCAAACCACTGCCCTGAGCGTTTCGCCCTGCTAGCACTGGCCCCAGCACCAGCAAAGCTTCAGGCTCAGACTCAGCTCCAAAAAACCTCAACTACAGAAATCAAAAGAGACATACACCTCAGCAGAAGTCTGTCCCACCTCAGCAGCGCACTGCCAGCAGTGTTAGATTGCAGCTTTTAGGCCTAACTTGATGTCACATAGGATGGAGACTCTCTGAGGCAACCAACTCTAGTCCCAAAGGGAACAGGAAAGAAAAACAACCTCAGGAAGATCTCTGTGACCTCTGTGAAAAGCCTCATCTATAATTAACTGTCTCAGAGCCCTTCCTGATCTGCCGTCCCCAGGGAAGGTCTCCTTAGAGGCACCTCTGAAACACTGTAAGGGACAAGAACCAGTAAACAACATCTATAGGAGAGGGTAGTAAAAGGGAAAAATACAGCATTTGTGCACATTACATGAGAATGCAAATAGGACCTGGCTTTACTGGGTAAACTTCATTAGAGCCTGGGCTCCTCCTTTGCTGTTAGCTCACAGTGGGCAGGACCTGGACATAGCACCAAAGCTGCATCTCTGAAATCATCCAGTCATGTTTTGCACTGAGAATTATTTTAAAGCAATGCCCATGTACATCCAAACTAAACTAGGGAAAAGATGCTAAAAAACACACCAGATGGGAAAAATGCAGGTACGTAACACTTTTGATCTAAGGACGCTGATGATACTTTTTTCATAACACCATTATCTAGTTTTATGAGCTGGTAACCAGAGAACATAGAAATTACTCAAGTTACCCTGGATGATACAGCAAACCAGCAGCGCACCAAAGAATACAACACAGATCTTGCAAGTCCTAATCTGTCACCCCACCTGCCTCTCTCTCATATGCGTCGTGTTCCTGGGGTACAAATAAGGCTTTGGTAAAACAAGTTTCAGCCAGAATGCATTTCCTGGGAATGTATAGGAGTATGCCTTATAAAAGCACCCTTCTTGTTGCCTTTCCATGGAGCAGCTCTGGGCCACTGCATTTGAAATTTCTGAGGAATTTTTTTAAAAAAATTATAATTGGTGCCAGTGATGGTTTTACAAACTATGCCCTAACACTTCAGTGTCCTGCTCAAGAAGGTACTACCTACCCAAGACAGGAGACTAGAGCCAGAGACAGAGCCAGAAATTGTTTCTTACAGGGGCAAGGCTAATGGAGTGAGCGAAGAAATCAGTGAAAAAATAGTTGCACAGATGCTTGTGGGCAGAGAAGGAGGTTAGGAGTCACGGGTGCCTGTAACTTAACCCTGGATCTGGCTCTCACTTATTGTAGGCACTGGGCAAGTCAGTAAAGTCCTCTGCCTTCTTTTCTCCATCTGTAAAATGAAGGCTGGAATAATACTTACACCACAGGGTGGATTAAAGGGCAGCTGTAGAAAGCTTTGAAATGTACAGCCATAGATCAGGGCTAAATAGTTCTGTTTCTGCCATAAGCAGTCACTTTGGGACAATATATGCTGACTTGATGTTATAGGACCAATGTTACGTGCAAGAAAGATGAGGATGTTTATTAAATGGGTAGGTTAGCTTCAGGGGGAAAGCTTATGTTCTTTATGATGTAAACACATGATTTCTCAATAAGTACAAGAATGCAAGAGGCAAATATATTTTTTTTTTCTTTTAATTTTGTACACGTAATACTAGACTACCTGCAAACTGTATAGGTTCCCATGCAGAGCCCAAAATCTAACCTAAGGTTAACACCAAATGATATGAACTAGCTTCATTTTTCAAAAGCTGTCAATGTGGGTCTGATGCTTTTTGTATGACATCCAGGGCAAAAGCACCTACAGATACAAGTAATGCACTTAAGAGCACTGAAAGACAAGATCTTAATCTCAACAACAAAAAGATGTCTCCCCAATGTATCAGAACTTTAGAAGCAATTGTGAGATCTGACAGAGCTGCTGGTGATTCTCTTAAAGACTCACTATAGCTCCTCTTACAGAGGCCATGGGCTGATTCATGTTCATTGTGTCTGACAGCTAGCATTTCTGTTAATAATAACCATAAATAAAGTGGACAAGGTTGCCTGACCTGAAATGAGCCATATCTATAGTGCCATATCCATTACAGCACAGTGGATCTGTGACTGCAAATCAGGAAAGGTCCAATGCTCTTGACACTATGTATTAAAATAATATCTGTCTTTCAAGAGCTCAGAACCTTTGTCTGCTATGTTTTTCATTAAAAAGCATTTCTTAAGAGAGTATTCACACTAGAACAGACCTATAGAAAGGCAATACTACAGAGGATGAAAGATTGCAAACCATTGCTTTTTTGTTGTTATTATGCAGTACAAATATATTTGTGAACAGTTCTATTCTCCCTTCATGTTCTCCTGCACTTAAGTCATAATCCTGGTTTTATGCCATCATAAATCTGCTGACGTGAAAAATTACACTATTATCAAAGAGATCAAAACAGAATTATGATCTCACATCTACAGGATCAAATAGGTTTTAAGAAAGGGAAGCCTTATTACTCTCTGGGCAGTGGTTTGCTGCTAGAGATATGGAAGGTAGTAAAGATTTATTTTATTTTTTAATTTGCATAAAACTTCTGGTTGTACTTATACATAAATACAAATACAAGTCATTCAAAACAATACAGGAATTACTTGCTGATATAGGGAATCACTCTGAAAAGTAAAATATCAAAGATGATACAATAAGAATCTCTACACAGCAGGTGAGAGGCTGAATTAAGAAAGAAGCTTTGTAAATTACTTTGATGAAGTTCAACATGCCAGGCTATGCCAAGCCCACCGGGCCAGACAGCTTCCACTGAAAACCCTCCACCCTAGAGATTCTGGTTCAGAAGCAGGTAGATATTAGCAACATTGCTGACCAAAGAGGAAATAATCCATACAAGAAATTAAAATAAAGATATTAATCTGTTGGCCAGCCAAAAAAACCCCAAAACAAAACCAAAAACACTGGATCTTATGAAAAAGACAGGTAAGATCTTACACAGAAGCAAAAAAAGCTTAGGCTTCCTGTGTTCCTTGCTAAGGAAAGGTTCCTGCTTGTCCCTTCGCTCACTGCCTTTGCATACCTGCACAGGACAACAAACCAGTGTCACTGGTCTCCAGACAGGCTCAAGGCTGGCCAGATCATTGAAAAGCCTCTTCTCTCCGGGTATGTCTTCCAGACTGCTACAAGAGCAATCCGAAACCTGAGTCTCAAACAGTCTTCTCTTCCCAACTCCCTTTTCATGGCCACTGACACAACGTTCAATCCTGCACAGGGCTTATCGAAAGCCAAAGCTATGAACCAAATTATGATTCTGGTATAAAGTAAAAGACAAAAATCTGAAGCTCTTCTGTAATTATAACACAATGACAATGCTTTTCTCATTCATACCTCCAGTCCTGTCCAGCCTCCATTGTACTATCAAACCACAGAGAAATGAAATGAACCAACTAGTTTTATGAGTATCTGAATAAACAAATCCTAGTCTTCTACTGATTTAAGTTTGGGATGAACTCTGGAATCTAAAGAAACTACAGGCTCTGCCTAAAGCTTCTCTCAGGGTATTTTTTTTTAAGTTATCTTCCCTAGGGAACGGGGGATGTTCTCTAGTGTCTGAAAAGGCTAAATCTACATTGAGATTTTCTCTCTATTTCCTCATCTGCACTGATGCCTCTTTTCATTAAACTTGATAAATTTCTGCATCTAAATATCCTACAGAAAAAGTCCATATTACATGGACAGCTTCCCGAATCATCCTTTTTTCTCTTGCAAGTTACTATTAAAAAGTTTCTGCTTGAGAGGAGCTATCAGAGGAAAAGCTCTTTAGAAAGAGGAAAATAAATATATTACCACAGAAACTGAAGGGATAGGAAAGAGGTTTTCTCATAGGATACAAATTTAACTGCAGAAAGATTATTTCACAACTTGGTCTGTGCTTGCACAGTGTGACATTCATCCTCTGAACAGGTACAATCAGCCATAAACTTATCGATATGTGTTTAATAGTGATATCTATTGTATTCACATCTGTACTGCACACGTACTTCCTGCTGCCACGGCCAAGAGCATAAAGAAAGGGAGAGTTATGCATGACTATGTTCATTCACTGCAAATGAATCCCTGAGGTGAGTATCCCAGCAAGTGGAATAGCTGTTGAATTAGGAAATCTGTGAGAATAGCACATTTTGGAGAGGCAGCACTACTGTAGGATAAGTAGTCGCTGATACTTCACCTACCTGCCAGTTCCAATGCCAATGTGCATTTTTTTCAAAAGTAGGTTAGGCAGGACTCGCAGTTCAGGTTGGGAAAACGGCACCCAGGAAGAAGGTGAGGTGAGCATGGTACTCCCCATCCCTGTCCTGCAATTTTCTGAAACTTGTTCTAGTGGGAAAGTGTACCAGCTGCAACTTCACAGGCTCTCGGTATGATCCAGGAGGCTCTTGCCATCTAAGTAAAAAGTCCTGCTGTAGTATGAAAGTTACTGGGGATTATATCTGAACAAAGATGAAGTCTTTCTGATGCTTTCTATGGTCAGTAAAAAAGTTTCAGATGTGCAAGTGCTTCAGTGCAGTAGTTCCCATATTTTATTATTAATATAATTTATTATTTGTTATCAATAAATTACTGGGAAAATAAGGACTTCTAACTCAAAAGTTAAACCCCAAGACTCTCAGAGGCAAGTTAATGTCTCTCAAGAGGCATGGGTGTAACTTTTTTCCATCTTCTAGGTGGAAAGAAGGAACCCAATGGTGGTTTCAGCTGCAGGCCATCTTGCACCTTTGGGCATCCAGAGCACACAGGAAACAAAAGCAGGCTTACAACAGATACCGCTCTTCAGTAAGACTCCTGTCTTGTCCTGGTGAAACATGGCCATACGAAGAGGGGAATCTGTGCACAAAGTGCTTGAGAATAACACCTACATTTCAGTGCCTCACAAAGGCATCTTTCTGGAATCAAATCAGAATATTTGTATAAAGAAATACTTGAATTTGGCTGCCATTGGTAATAACAACCACATTTAATGTTCTTCTATTCATGTGAAGCAAACCCAAGTGAAATGGGTGAGGGGGAGACTCCACTGCAAAGGCAATGCAATCACACAATATTTGTGCATGTGGCAAAATGAAGAAACTCAGAGCCTAGAACAGTTACCTTGGTCTCGCTTCTCTGCTAAGAGACACAGCTGGTACTGAACTAGCCCCTCTTTAGGCTTAGCCTCCCCACCATATGCTAGTTATCTGTTTTGCTCTGGGTCTCTCTTTCACATCACCATAAGCCTACCTGCATTTGATCGTTTCTTTGGAGTTTTGAGACTTCGGCACCTGCCACTCGCAGAGCTGCTGTTCTCACTCATGGAGTCCTGTGCTGAAGAAGCACTCCCCGTTGCCTCGCTGTCCCTCATCATGCTCTCATAGCCACTGCTCCCCCCACTGTGGTAGAAGAGGGCGGTTTTCCCCATGGCAGGGGGCAGTTCCCCACTCAGGACACTGCTGTTGTCGCTCCCATGACCACTGCTACAGCGGTGAGGCTTCCGAGGAGGGGTGATCTTGCTGTAAGGTGAAGGCAGCATGTGAACAGCTGGCTTCTCATCTCCAGGAAGGGCCCCACGCTCATCTGTCTCTGAGCTTCCCCGCAGCTGTAATCCTCTGGCACTGGCACTCCCTTGCAGCAGCTCTGAAATCCGCCCGTTGACAGCCCGAAGGGGCAATTTAGAAGCAAGGCTGGAGCCCCGGTTTCTGCTGAGGGACTGCGTTGACCAGGACATGTTCTTCCCACTCGGAGGCAAACTGGAGCTCTGCCCTACAGACTGAGGCAGAGACTTAGTCGAGAAGCTGAGTGTTTTGGTAGCAGAGGCAGACAGGCTGCGGGCCTTGGGACTTGCCAGCAGGAGCTTGCTGACTGCGGAGATCTTTGACTGGTTGGCTTTTGGGGAGGCACCTGCTGGCTGGGAGAGGCCTGAGTTGGTGGGTGAGGACATGACACTGCGACTGAGGCTCCTTTCAGCCCTAGGCATGGTAGTGTCTTTGCCAGGGCACATTTTAGAGCTCACAGAGGACAGGCTTTCTGCTCTTTCCAGTGACAAACACTCATAGTGGCTTCCTGTGGACCTCCCGAGGGAGTTGGTCCTGCTGGCAAGCTGCTCCAGTTTCGCACTGAAGAGCTTGCTGCTGCTGCTGCTGTCGATGCCAGGGCCCTTCTGCTTGGCATTCAGCTCCTCAGGGAAGCTGGCTGGGAAGGACCCAGGCTGGCTGGAGGGACTGCTTGTGGTGCTGCTGGCTGCGCTATGCTGGGGGCTTGCTCTGTTCTTCTGATCCAAGCTTGACTTTCTCACTGGTGGTAGAGGGGGAGTCCCTTTGGGACGAGTGAGGACACAGTGTTTGGGAGAGGCCATTTTCTTGTCAAGGCTAGCCTTTGAAAACTGGGGGAGGGAAGGAGACATCACTCCGCTGCTGTCAGTGGCAGTAGGATGGAGGTGACTGTCTGACTCCTCCAGCTTGCTTGCCTTCAGGAACCCTCGAGGGAGGCTGCCAGTCTTCAAGACATCACTGGAATGAACAGGACTTTGGTTTGCAGAGCCAGACACTGCCACCTCACACCCATCCACAATCCTCTTTAGACTGTCAGATCCTGGGGAGATAGAGGCATCCCCACTGCTGCTGCTAAATCTCTCCGCTGAGGACTGCTTTGTGCTGTGCTTAGGCTTGGCTAAAACTGCAGCCATGTCAGACCTTGGCCCACCACTACTCCCAGAGGTGTCAGTTTTCACATCTTCTTCTCTCTTCAGCCAGGGGTCTTCAAATTTGATATCCTTCTTAGCACTGGATTCTTTCTCACCATGGAGATGAGCAACCTTTGGGTCTGCAGTTACTGCAGGTACAGCATCGTCAGTGTCTTGTGCTTTGAAGGTATTAATAGCAATACATGGATACACGGCGATGTTTGTCTTCATTGGGATGTAGCCTTCATAGCTGCTGAGGCTTGTAGTGTTTTTGATTGTGACAGTAGTTTTTCCTAGGGCTGATATTTTACAGTCTTTCATGGGTGGCACTTTGCTGAAAGCTTCCTCCCTCATTTCTGATAGTATAAGCATGTTGTCAGTCACTGGTTTCTGCTTGTCACTTACACAAATCATGCTGGCACTTTGTATGGTGCTCGCAAACTCAGTGACAGGGGGCTCTGCCATTGCTTCCCCATGTCCATAGCATGCCTGGGCTATGAAGCTGTGGCACGACTGCTCACCATCACTCCCTGTGCTCATTTCACTCAACCATGAGCTGATGGATGAACACCTGCTGCCATCATCCTGGGATTTGTCATCCAGACCTAACTTTGGAAGTGGCAGGAACTGTGTGATGCTAACTTCAGACATGGGAGCTGCACTGGAATAACATTCAAGATCTTCAGATATGCTGCTGATAATACTGACTGGCCTAGACCCAGAGGCCAAAGCCTGCACAGAACAGTCACTGTTAAAACTGATGATACTGGCTGGACGCCCATTGTCAAGGACCCCGCTAATGGTTAGCTCTTCTACAAGGGTGAACACCAGCTCATCCTCTCCATTCAGCTCTAATGGCTGCTGCACAGTCACCATGGTGGTGCTCAGAATCTCCTTCTTGGATGCTGGAGAAATGCTTTGTTGCTGATCTTCAAGAATGGTCTCTTCAAAATCCTCATTGCTGGAGGACACCAACTTCTTCATGATCTGTGGACTCATGCCTACAGGTGGGGTCCGGATTTCTGGCTGCAGTAAAGATTCACTAGATGTCACCCTAGTATCCTTAGTCAAGGGAGCTGGAGGAGGAGTGGAGCTGGGCAGGACTCCTTTCTGTGTGTAGACTTTGCATCTCTGGGAAGGCGAAGTTGGTGGTTTGTACTCAGATGTCTTTGAGAGGCTTGCAATGCCAAGCCGGGGTGAACCCATTGGCCGAGGTTTGCCTTCCACAAATCCACAGGTGTTGAGACCTTCTCTGCTGCTCTGCAGGCTGGTGCTGTGTGCTAACTGGCAAGAGCTGTGCTCTTTACTAGAGCTTCCTGTTACACTCCTGGGAGAAGGAGGAGTTGAAACATTAGTAAGAGCTCCAGAAAGAACAGGGGAGTGATTTCTCTTAGCTTTGCTGGGTGTTGCATTTATATTTTCCTTGGTTTCTCTACCAAGACGCTGACATTCTGGCATCGTATCTTCCTTATCTGACTCCGATAAGTGGCTAAGCTCTGCCAGCTGGCTTGAGGCAGAGCACTTAGACATCTGGTCGGAGCTAAATTGAGCAGGCACCTCTTCAAAGGGAAATGTGTCGGTCTCTTCACTGCCGTCTATGCAATCCAACCTCTCCTGGAGCTCTGCAAAGGTGTTGCACTTCAGGCAGTCTCTTTCAGAAGTGCTGGGCCCTGATGCACTAATTTCTTCCAACCTGCCCTCGGTTTTGGTCTTTTGTAGAGCAGGAACTATGGGAACAAAGTCAGGGGGACCCTCATTATCTGACAGTTCTTTATCAGAAAGGGCAGTGCCATTGGGGCCAACATAAATCACCGTGTCGCACGACTGCTCACTGCTGGACGAATAATCCGGATCACTTGATAAATGCAAAATAGGGAAGTCTGGATCAACAGTGTTTCTAGAATGGAAAGGCCTCAGCTGAGTTGGCCTCCTCATCCTGCCTTCTTCACAAGAGCTCTCTCCTCCAGAAGAACTCGATGTGTACTGCAATATGAGAGAAAGAGATCACGATATTTCAGCATTGCAAACAGCTCCTTGCCCAAAGCACATACACAAAAAAGTCACAGTCACATTTAAGTTGGGAAATCTCTAAACTAAGGCACAGAGCTCTGAAGCTTCTTAACCACAATCCAGTAGCAAGCACACATGTTGGGATTCAACGGAGAACTCAATGCCCCAATTCTGTGTCTCACTCGAAGTCATGAGATTTCCAAAACAAACAAACAAACAATTGTACTTTTCTGAGGGTGTGTAGGGTGTGTATGTGTGAGTGTGTGTGTGTGAAGAGGAGCAGGAAAACTCATTCCACAAATAAGGCACAGAAAACAAAGGCAATCCCCATTTGGTCATACTACCAGCACGTGGAATTCTGTAACATGCACTCAGAGGCCTCTGGAGACACACTGCAGTAATGGTGTATGAACTGAAGCCCTTCACTTCTTTCTCTTCAATCCATTGACAAAAAAGGTTTTTTCAGTCCATAGGCTGTCAATTTAAATGAAATGCGTAAAATTTACTTATTGTGTCCAGTTCACACTGTAAGCTGAACAGAAGGAACCAGGACTCTAAAACATGAAAGTGGATACAGCCCATCCTCACTCTACTTCTTGGAAAATGTTAGAAGTGGTAATACCAGAGGCATCAGTGCTGGCAATGGACACACTACTTTGCATTTTTATCCCTCCTGCTCTCTCTGAGAAACACAGAGAATCTAATTCTTCATTAATCCTAATTTCCTTTAACTCCTTAGCAGTTTCATCACTTATTATTTCATTATTTCACTAAAAGCATAACTGAAAATAAATGCTCTCTGACAGCTATATCATTAAATGAGGCCAGCTTACAAACTGCTGTAGCAGATATGTCTGAACTCACTATGTATCTTAAGCTGAAGCATTAACTCCTCCTACTTTCTGCTACATGCTCTAAGCCACTTGTCTAGGACAGGGTACACACAACCCATGCACTTTGGAACTGATTACTGATTTTGTTACCTGCTGCTCTACACTATCAAGGATTCTTCAGGGTCCTTCATCCCTCCCCCACCCCAAGAGAAGGGAGCTATACATTGTCTTACCTTAGTTTTCTTTTTCTTCATCCTGAGGACCCGTGATGCAATCTGGATGGTGGACAGTGTCTCAGTATAGTTCCCTGCAGCAGCTGAAATGTGAGCTATCATCGTGGTGCGGCAGTTCATATTCCCCAAGGATTCACGAAGCAACATAGTGAGCTTACTGTCTCTGCAAAATAAAATTAATTAAGGCTACATTAGTGAGCAAGGTTTCACTTTGACCATCATGACGTGACTTGTGTCTCAGCAAAATTTTTTTTCTCTTTTTAATGGAATCCTAATTAGTTTCCTCCCTCAGTTTGCACTATGTTGCGTCTGCAGCTGGGCATGCTGGAAGAACCTGGACTAAACTCTAAACTTCTCTCCTCTGTCCAGTTCCCTCTTTCTATCTTCTGGTCTCAGTCCTTCTGCACTGCTACCGCTGCCAATACAGAGACGCAAACCAGTGCTGGCGAGTAACTGTTAAGGAGCTGCTGCAGCAAACACCAAACTGCTGAGGTTTTCCAGTGCACAGTGTGCAAGCAAGATAGGAACTAAAGGGCAGATTTGTTTAGGATTAAAGTCTGAAACCTAGCAGCAAAAATGCCCAGCCAACAGTGATTTCTAATTTCAGAGTTTGCTCATTCAGCAGTCTTGGATCTTGCATCTTGAGTATCACCTTCACTTTGCACTCAGATAAAATAACTGGTTTCATATCACAATTGTACACTGAAAAATAAAAAGTGAGAGATTTGCTAAACAGATTTTTGTCAATTCTGGACACTGTCTTAAGACAAGTTCTCCTGCTCAGAGTTCATTGATCTGTTACAGTAGTCTACTAAGTTCTAAAGGGAAGAAAGAAAATCAAAGAGAACATAATAGCACAAAACTGTGGGGTTTAATTTTTAACTCACGCTATCCTTATCAAGTAAAATATTGGTAAAATATTTTGGATGTGTCACTGAAATGTGTTTGACAGACAGTGTGAGACACACATCTTGCAAACAGCGAGGCAGCGGTAGCATCAAGCTCTGCGGCTCCGCAGCGTCTTTTCTTTAACTTTGATTTACTTTTCAGGTAAAAAAGGGCTTTCCCCGACACGGGGAACCCGGAATTGCAGGAAGGAGCGGCAGGGTCGGCCCCGGGGAGCTCGTAGCAGTGACGCAGCCGGGGGGGCGTTGCTGAGGAAGATTTAAACGGGGCGAAACCGAAAGCGCCGCCATCTTGGAAACAGCGAGGCTGCGGCAGCGTTGGGCTCTGCGGCCATCTCGGTGTGGCACCGGGAGCAGCGAACAGCGCGCGCCGATTGAGGGGAAGAAAGAAAAAAAAAA
>WEIS01096733.1:0-14384 GCA_013389965.1 Todus mexicanus
AGGAAAAAACCCAAACAAACCCTAATAGCACGTGCAACAGGTCCTGTGCATATGTGACTACAAGGAGGACATGCTCCTATGGGGAAACTGTCTAATTTCTCACGAAGATTTGCTGGCTTACTCGGGACAAAAAGCAGCCAGCTTACAGCAGCTCAGCTTCGGGATTATCTTCTGGAGGCAATTAGACCTTCTGAAAGCTCTTTTTTTTTGAGAGTATCTAAGTGTAAACTGAGCATGGCTCCCATTTTCAACACTGGCACTGGTGATGGGGAAGGTGACACGGAGATCCTGGTTTGTTGGGTATTCAGTGTGCCAAAACCCTGCCTGCTTCACATCTTCATGAGGAGCTTTGTGTCTAAATACACTTTGGTTCTGAGGCATTAAATCTCTCGCAGGGATGGTGACAGCCACTGCTCCAAACTTTGGACAGCCCCAAGTTTTCATTTGTCACCAGTAAAGAAACACTGCCAGCACCAGTGAGGATCAGGATGCAAAAAGGCCACACCCGAGCATTTCAGGTGGCTTCAGGAAGCCTAGTTTGATATGGCAGAATGAGTGTTTCTACCCCTATATTTTTTCCCCAAGCAAGATGCCATCTGTTGGAGCACATAGAGCATCAGGGACCTGGGCTGAGGAGCTACCCCTGCAAATGTGCTGCCTGTTGTTAGCCTTATCATAAGCATACAAATATTCCTTAATTGCCTAGTCACAAGAGATTACCTCAGGTCGTAAATCACCTCATCCTCCTATTAACTTGGGTTTCTTTCTCCACTCACATAAAATGAACTCCCATCATGCGCTGGAATGTTGGGAATTTAAAAACACTTACTTTTATCAATTAACATTAGTGTATTTCAATGCAATCGCCAGACCATTACATGATTTTATTTACAATTATTAGCCATAAAAAATTGCTTTCGGGAGCAGTCACTTTAAATAAGGTACAAATTGGATATGACAAGACTTTCTGATGGCATCGCATTTCTTTTCAGTCCAGCTTCGTCTAGACAATTGAAGTTTCCATCCCACAGGTAATACAGGTCATAATATTGACTTGATTTCCATTATGGGAGCAGTACCATATGTTTCACGGGGTGCTCCGAGCAAAACCTTGAGTAAAAGACCCAGATCTCAGTAACTGAACCCTCACAGTGAATGCACGCTCACAGGGGTAAGGGCCAATACTCCTACCCAATGAATTCAAAGGTAAGCATTAAAAAAAAGGGAAAGAAAACCAAGTCTGTAAACAATCATAGAACATCAGTGGGTTTATTGTCTTTTTTAATAGTTGACATCAAACAACAGCAAGCTGTCCTAGTCTTAACATTGGCCTGTGTGCCTGCAGAGACGTTAATGGTTTATCTTTCAGGGAACTTGCGTACAGTGAGAATTGGTGTTTTGTGCCTTAATTTGGAAGACCACAAGAGAACGTGATGGTTTACAAGTTAACAGTTCATTTAGTCTGGGAGTTCCACTAATTCTGCTGATTAGCACGCTAATGAGGTAGAGGGAAAAGAGAGGTTCAGAGAGAAAAAAGTGATGGAGCAGATTCAAGGTGATGACAAAGACATTATTTTCAGGAAAACAAGGATTCAAGGTATGCTTCAGCACACAAGATGCTTACAACTCCAAGCACTTTCACATTTCCAGCAGCCTCTGCTCTATGCATCAGTGTTTGACTTTTTAATACAGCAAAATCAAGCGAGGAGCTTGTTAGGAAACAAAAGGTAGTGAAAAGCATCTCTTAATGAACAGCTCTGTTTGTTCTTTCGGCTTTCCCAGCAAGCTCATAATAAAATTAATTTCAGATTTCTCAAAACTAAGGAAGATTTTACTTGGGATGTGAGGTAGTTAAATAATAACAACACTAAAATCATGAATAAACAGTAGGTTCTCTTTAATTCCCTATACTAATGCCTTTTCTAGCAGGAACTTAAACTACACAACAAAATATTTGCTTTCAGATAGACACTAAAAGCAAGTTGCCATGTTTTCAGCTGACACAAATCAGTGCTGCTCCACTGCTGTCCATGAAGCTACACTGTTTTACACCACCTGAGAATCTGGCCCAAAACTTTTACCCTTGAAAAATTCATGAAGATAGAAATGACGGGAAAACCAGCTTCTAACCAATTGGACAGAGAAAGAATATCGAAGGGTGCAAAAGGGTATATAACGCATCTCACCTGTCCCCAATCTCCTGCTTTCCACTTCGGACATCTGCCCCCTCTGCATTTCTTTTGCATGTTGGGCTTAGTAAGGTGCTTGCAATAATCTTCTTCTACATGCCTCCCTTCCTTTGACAAACAGTACACATTGCGGTGCTTTTGGCCCCTTCCGCAGGAGACAGAACACTGTAAATGTAAATTAACAACAGATCAGCTTTCAGGCAGGGCCATCTACACAGTTATACACGGGCTGTGGCTACCCAGGGTGTTTTCTTTCAAATGTAACAAAAAGCACATCCCCAACCTACACAAAGCTTGAGGGGAATATATGGAAGGGTAGGACTTAACTACTGAGAAGGCTCCCACTTGCACTTAATATTGCATGATATTCTTGGTCAAAGAAGCCCCCCAAATGCCAACATCAAATTCGAGAAAGCAGCTGACATTCAGCAGGGATAACAGGCTGGATTCCTGGCATTGCTCCAGTGGTTTCAAAGGAGCAGAGTCCTCTTACAGGGATCAAGGCAGGAGCCCTCAGAATCTACTTAGAAGAACTTGAAAGGAACCATTTCCATTTACCTTGGTGCAAAGGGAAGTCAGATGCTGGTAAATCAGGAGAGCAAAGTGTGATACACACCTTCACAGAGGGAAATAACTGCACAAAGCACAAGGCAGAAGAGAAAAATGCCAACTTTCCACGTCTTCAGTATTACAGCTCGTGTTTGTTTTACCAGTGTAGACTGATTTACTTTTCTTTGTTTAACTAAACAGACTGAAAACAGGACGTGCTCATCCTTACAATTTATGCATTTTGAAAACAACTCAGAAGGTGGGAAGAAGGCAGAGCCTGCAGAATCAAAGCAAAAAGCAAACCAGCAGGTATGTTAGCTGGAAGCTTTGTAGTGAAGCAACTAATTTCAACCTCCCTCTGCAGGTTCACTGAACTTTTTCAAATGTGACCACTTCTGGCATGCAAACCCCAAGCAACTTCACTTTGATTTCAGATTAGTCTCCTCCAAAAGATTTAAGAATCAAAGGGGTCTGGAATCACGACAAGAATTTAATATGACAGTTTCATGTAGAACAAGCCTCTTACTCAGCATGATGCACCTAGAGACTCAGCTTCAATTTCTTCATTACGTGTTATGCGAGTCATTACATGGTATGTCACAAGCATCCTAGCTTAATCCTTGAGCACAAACACACCAGTCCAACCATCTCTGAGTATAAAATGTTGTGCTTTCTTTACAGAATGCAGCAAAAATGCACTGATGATGCTTCTTCCTTCATTTTGGAGCCACTCCATTAGTGCATTTCCTAAGGGAAAAAAAAAAGCCCCAAAGCTCTTTCCGGTCAATGAATACATTTGAAATCTAAAAATCTACAGTTTATATAAACAGCAGTTCTGGAAGATTCATTAGAATAGAAACTGGTGTATGCATTGACATCTGTGATTATGTTAAATTACAGCACTACTTCCAACTCATTCAGCCCCTATTGTGTTAAGAGGTACACAAAGAACCCGCGAGAGAGCAGTAACTTGCTCCGAAATGGAAAAGTTCAGACCAGTGTGGAGAGAAGTGAAGCCAACTCGTAAGACCAAACGTTGCTGCTTAAAAGCTTGGATAAGCAATGTGCTGAAAAAGGCTGTTTTCCTGCTGCAAAACCCTCACAGATTGGCAAAAGGTAGCTGGCATCTCTTGAGGTCAATGGGGCTTAAAGGGCCACTAATGATGCTCCTCTGTGAGAGGTGGGCAAGCCAAATGAGCTTGTGGCAGAGATGACCACCACTGAGTTTTCCTGAGCCCAGCTCCAATTTCAAGATAGGCCAAAACCCCCAAGGAGCAACATTCAACCTTGCAAGGAAGTGCTGCCCCTTGTTCGCGAATATGACTTTCATGAGTTATCCAGATTCATAAACATTGCTTTAATTCTTTAATATCAACAGAAAAAAAGATCAGGTTAATATTATCCTATTTTTATAAGCCTTTACATTTCACCAGAAGTTAATTTTTTCATTCTGTCTACATCTCTCCTAGGCAATGAACATCAGCAGCCAGAAGTAAATGTCAAATCCTACCAAACCCAGTTGGAAACTTCTAACACTTTCATCCATTTGGACTAAACACCAGCACTGATACTTCAGCAAAAATTCAAGTGCTCCTCAGTAAGTGCTCTCCATGCAGGCTGATGCCACTTTACTGTGACAGTCCAAGTTAAAGTGTGAATTCACAGACTCGATCAGGACTCTCTCTTGCCCCACACCCCAGTGGGTACAGCCTAGTGTATCTTTTCTCTAATTTAATACACTGAATTCACTACTTATTCTAAAGTATAAGGTTGTTCTAAAGGAAATATAACCACATTATGCAACCACATAAGTACATTTCTTGAGACCTGAAGCTGGTTGATAAATATTTTGATCTCACAAATATTACGGCGCTAGTTCTTTCCAAAATTACAATCCCTTTTCTACAAATTGCTTAACTTTGGCATGCAGCCTGATTCTGACATTTCTCTCAACATCCCGTGATCAAACACAAGACTTCATGCATACCTAGGTGCGCTCAGAGGTTGAGGCATAATTTGCCTAATTTTGTCAATACCTCAACGTAATTCCCAAGATACTGGAATTAATCATTTCTATGTCTGTCTTTAATATAAATCAAAGTTAGGCAGCTGTGTATTTTTAGATCTAAACCACCCGTTTGCTTTCAAGCGCGTGTGAGTTATGATCTCATTTGCACTGACAGAAAAGAGAGGTTGAATAATCTAATGTAACCAAGTATCAGAGACTGAAAATTCCTTTGCAGAGAGGTTACTTCATAACTGCCTTCTAACTCATCTCAGGTATTTCCAACTTTCATTTAGCACATAGATTTTAAGCACATGTGAGCCACATGCAGAAAACAATTTCACAGTGGGCTTCACCTCAACACCGGGTGACTTTGGGAAGCAATATACCTAGCTACTGCCATCAGCTCCGTCCTTTATGCATTTCATTAGCAGGACTCATGACTGCTGTGAACACTGCTGCCCGCTTACGGTATCTATCAGTAACAGTGCCCAAGTGAGGTAAGCTACCACCTTGCCTTCTTTAAAACATTTGAAAAGCACAAACAAAACCAATCCTTTCACATTTCTCTTTCTTTTTCTTGATTTCTTGCCAAATACACCCAAGTACTGCGGATGGACAGGTGGCTCTCCGTGGAACAGCAGCCTCATCCAAGGCTCTTTGCAGTCAACAGAAAGACTTCTACTGGTTTTAATTACGTCTGGATCCAGCCCTGAAGGTGTAGCCAAGGTATGGTACTGACTTTTCCCACTAACCCGCTTCTTAGAGTCGAGGATCACATGCACTTGGGCATGCCCATGGTCAGCTCACCACTGCCTCTACTCAAGTGCAGGAAAATGTTGCTCTGAAATGCTGTTTGCAGTCTGTGATTGAGGCATGGCAGCAAATAGCACCCCTGGGCAAACCTGGGAGGATAGCCAGGCACGGAGGATGGTGCGAAAACAACATATTGTGTTATTTCTTTAAAAAAAAAACCACAAACCAAGATGATTGTGGCACATAAAATAACAGAGAAATACTATCTTTAAAAAATCCGCTATAGCCATCACACTAAGGACTCTAGTAAACCTTACTCTAGTAAACCTTACTCTTGTTATTATCTTTATCATCTCCTCCAAGCACCACAGTCAGACCTGGTGCTTTACATGGAGAACAAGAGCAAAAGGACTTTCCTAAGAGCGTTAAGATCAAAGCATTTGAGCACAGATTTAAGGGGTTTATGTTTACTGCATGATTAGTTAACATGCCAAGAACGGGAGATTGGCGTGCTGCTGATTTTTTTCAATACACTGCCTAGTTTAAATAAATGCAAGAAAAAAGAGTTTGAATAAATACAACAAAAATATTTCCATATCAACTATTTCCAGAAAGGTCAGAGCACGAAACAAAATCTCTCCTGCAATGCCTCCCTCTGCTCCAGCGCAACAGCAACCTCATGTTTTTGTTTCCACAAAAATTTGTTTTCTGTTTCAGAGTTCAGGAATGACAGAGATCACTTCGTTTTACCAAGTACGTGCAAATTGCTTTAAATTAACACTTGTGGTGTGTCCTATTCCAGTATTTTGGAAGACGCGAGTACATCTTGCTCATTAAGACCTCTCTAAAATAGAAACTTGATTCACTGGGCTGGTATCAGGAAAAAAAAACAACAAAAAACAACACAAAAACCCCCACACAGAATACGTATCCCAAAAGCTCTTAAAAATTTGTACAAAAACTCTGGCTGGTTCTGTCCAAGTTCTGACCCTCCTGCAGGAACCCATCACCTGCTCTTCTGCTCTGGGAGCTCATAGTGTGGCCATGTCATTCTGGGCTGGGAGTGAGGCCAGGCCGGCACCAAAAGGACTCAAGAGCCCTGGGCACAAATGAGCAAATCTTGGTGAAACGAAAGAGGCTTCAAAGAGCAGGCAAGACAAAAAGGAGCAGCTTGGCTTCTCGCTAACTTTGTGCATTGAAGGGGCAGCTCAACACAGGGCAGAAAATCCAACCACCAGCAAGAACCTGGTGACGTTCTCTCCCCAAAGCGATATGTTTCAGAAAATGCCATCAGACCGCTTCTCCAGGCCCCTCCTATGCATCAGCTGACAATTTGGGAGGTATTGAGATAATGAATGCAAGCTGCAGTGATCACCAAATGAATTTCCAAAGATAGGTATGCTCTGATAGCTCACCCAGGGCAGGGCTGGAAAGAATTAGACTCCAAATGGCTTTATCAGATTCTGCCAGAAGCAACTTTTTGGAAGAAATTAAAATCAATCCTCATAGGTTTAGATTTCCACACATTAAGGATTATATGGAAAGTAAGTGCTCATAAGTAAGCCCTCGTTTATCCTTTCCAACAATCTGAGCTGAAACATGTGCTGGATGAAATAAACCAGAAAAACGATAGTCCTACAGTGCTTTACACCCCTTTTCCATGAAGGGCTGTGCTTCTGGATGTCAGCAAACTTCTCCAACTACGAGCAGAGCCCAACTATGTTCCTTTCAGCATCCTATCAGTCTACATCAGCTCTTGCTATAACTTTCACTGCTGCTGTCAGATGCTAAAATCACAGCCCTGTGTCTTCTGTACCTCTGAAGTCCCTCAAGCACAAAGGACAACAGAAAACACACCATCGAGGAAAGCCTGGATAGTTCCTCATCAGCTGAACCTCGGTTAGATGTCTTAAAAGGCCTGAGCCTTTGTGCGTTATCCAGCAACAGAGGCTCTGTGGCATCCAAACTAACTTAATGTACTTCACAACAAGAAGTTATTTTAGCAGGTAACTCCCTTAGCTTCACTGAGACAAGCAACAGGCTTAAAACAAGGGTGGAGTTCATGCTATGGTCTCTCCAGCGGCTGCAGCACTTTAGATGATGTTTCAGAAACATGTGTTGCTGCTTTGAAATCCTGTTCCTTCCACTAACCTACAGTCTCATGCCTGGCCATATCTGCATGGTGAGAAGTCTCAGGCCATGTGGTGGGGACACTGTGCAGGGCAGGATTCACCCCACCGGGCTATTCTTTCTTGCAAAACTGTAAGAGGGAGCCATACCTTAATGCACATGGCTGCGGAGAAAATGTGGTCATGGTGTATTTTAGCTGGTACAAGGCCAGAAAATACATCTGATTTTTGTACATTTAAAAGGGAAGAGTGGTCTCTACATTCAAGGCAGGCCAACTGGACCACAGACCTGAGGGAAACCCACCGAAGCATTGCATTGCAGTTTGAAAAAGGCATTAGAAATGCTTAATCCCTTCTGACTTCCCTGAGAAATGGGAGGATTGAAAAAAAGATGTGAACATTAGGGATTCTTGAATGCGTAGTCCAAATATATTTGTGAGTATTGTCCAGAATCCCCATGGAGATAACCCAAGGAGGCCTCATAGACCTGGAGGGCAGTCCTTGGTGTGCACAAGAGCAGGCTTTGCCCCAGCATCCCTGAGGGGCTCTCCTCACCCATGCCATGCCAAAAACATCGCTCTGGCTCTGCAGCACATGGGGGGGTCTCCATCCTCCAGCTCCTCTGCTCTCAGCTCCGCACCAGAGGCAAAGAGTTTCCCAAGTTATTGTTTGCAAAGGAAGAAAAAAAACAGTCCCCTAAATCCACTTTGCTTTCCTATTGGCAAACCAAGCTGCAGAGACTGGCAAATGACCTCAGATGATCTTTTAAACAGGTCAAAAAGATTTCTCAAAGAAAAGGGTCCAACTTGCTGTGTTGGAAGAGGCTGGTGTGTTTGGAGCCCATTCCTCCAGCAGCACAGGTCACCCAGAGGAAAGGATGCTCTTGGGCTCTTTGTTTCCTGCAAGATCTAAAGCCCTGGGAAATGAAGCCAATACAGTAATTTTCCTGAGCTAGGAAACCTCACAAGATATATGGGAGAAAAGCAGGTAACTGCAGCAGGAGAAGAAGCCATGCGTCTCATACGCCAAACACCTCGTAAGCAGCACCTTCTGCCCCTTCTCTTGCCCTGTTGTTACATCCCATACAAAGACTTCATCAGCTACAGAAACCAGCCGGGCTGCGAACACACAAAGTTGCCTTAAAAGCTGCGTCCCTGCCCTACTCCACACTATTTAACTTGAACAACAAACAAGCAAAACCTCCAAATAGCCATGGCAGGTCTCTCCAGGGAGGGAGGCATTTGATGGCATTTCCTCAAATTAGGAAGAGATACGTGAGCTACCCAAGGACTCTGGTATAATGGGATGTGGAAGGCACTGATGAAGCCTATTTTCCATGCTGTGGCACTTTTAAGAGAGCAGCAATCGAAGCAGCAAGCAGCCTAAGCTAAGTGGCACTTGATACTTTTAGTGAACAGTTGTATTATAATACCATTGAGAAGTCCCACGCCAGAACAGTATTTCTCCAGGTTGGATGGAGCGAAACACAAAGCAAAGAGCTCTCTGAGGAACTTCAGCCCTATTTCACAGGTGTACATCACACCAGGGGTTTGTAGGAGTGCTAGGCTGCTTCTTGCTGCCCAGTTTTATACAGAAAAATCATGGCTTAACACCCTAGGGATCAAATACTGTCAGCCTGCATGCATACAGTCTTGGGCATCAAACAGATTTTCATCCACGGTGCTGGCTCACTCACTTCCCCTGTGAGCTAGCAAAAATTAAAACATGAATAGAGTACTAAGTGCCTTTGGAACAAGACTGACTACATCATTTTTCCTTAATGACCACACAAATCAGTCACCAGGAAAGTTAGAAACACAGCAAATGTCTTTGTGCTTAGTGTCCCTCATCAACGCGCATCCCTGTTTCTAAATGCTACAATCCCTAGGATCTGAGCAACAGCAATTACTGTAGTTTGGGGCATAGAGTGGGAATCTGGAATATGGGCAAAACCACACGCAGACCTCCCAACGCGCAGCTCGGCGATCTGCTTGAAGATGCTTCAAGCTTCATCAGCCCATCATTGAAATCACGTTCCTGCCCTAACGTGTCTCCTGCTGTCTAACACTTATTTCAGTTACTGCACTCCAAGCCAGTGCTTTGGGAGACAAATGTTCCCAGCAATTGCCCTTTTATTTATTGCTGTATTTCTCCTCTCTGTGGAAGTGCGTGCACATGTGCGTGTATAGGAGGTCCGCAGGCTTTAGGAAGTCAGCAGCCATGGGTGGGCCACCCATGACACAAAGACTGAAGCCAGTCATCACTGAACAGCAGTCCCATCATTTGCTGTTCCAGTTCAGGCCAGCTGTGCATGGCCTGGAAAACGACCATCTCATGGAGAAAATACATAAGAGATGAGATGTTAAAAGGCAACTACAGAGGCACATCAAATGCAGCCAAACAGCCACTTCAATTCTTCAGGAGGAGAAAGGCAAGTATTTCCCTGTATGTTAGGACAGAAGCATGGGTTGGACTATAGAGGGTAAGAAACATCAGCAAATACCAATGGTGTTACCTGCTCTGAGTGGGAAGGTGCACTGAGAAACTCAGGAAAAGATACATCATCTGGGGGTGGTGAGAAGAGTTTCAGGATACAAGAAAACAACCTTCCTGAGTCTAACCACTGACCCAGCTCGTGTCTGTCCTGGCGGTGGCAATAAGAGAGGCTGTGGAAGGAAAGCAGACAACACTGGCCATTCTCTGCAGCTCATTGCCCTGGTGCTTCCCCAACATTTGGCCACTGGATTTGGGATGTTAGAGGGGACACTGCTGCCCAGTCCTTTTACTTCTCTATCAGACTAAAAGACACTAGATTTAACCACCAGGTCAGATCACAATGGCTGCAAAGACTAACAGGTACCTGGAAAGGAGGAGTGGGGATTGTAAGAGCTGGGCGTTAAGCTGCAGGAAATTGGTCCTGCAAGAAGTCAATCCAGCAAAGCACTTAAGTGCAGGCTCCACGTTGAACACACAGTGACGCAGGGTGGTCCCTCACCTGCAGTGTAGCAGATGGGCTTTGATGGTTGTTTTCCTGCTCATGAAGCACCAAAACTAGCAAACAGGAGACAGCAGAACCACTACCAAAAGTATACCTCTATAGTTCTCCTAATTTAAGGAGAAACAGAAGTATCAATGAGAGATGGTGATGATCAAATAAAAACTGGAGATTTTAGAGTAGCGAGAGAGGAATAACATGATGGTCCTCTACGAAGGAGCTGGGTACCACTGGCTTCACCCACCTGTAACAAGCTTAGAGCCACCAGTTGTGACTCTGAACCTTGGTGGGAATGGAGGGCACTGAGCTGAGGAAAGAACTGCAGGACTATCCATCACTGCTGTCCCAGAGAAGCAACAGGCTGAAACTCTTCAAATAAAAACCCCAACTGCATTTTCCCCTTGAGACAAGCTCCAAGAAGAGCACAAGGCAGCAAACAGGTGGATGGTAAAGTGGCTGGCACAGCTCTGCCTACCCCAGTGCTCATCTTGGGACATACACTTTTGGAGGGTGGCTGAAGCTGGGCACGGGTGGTGAGATGCTCTGGTCGGGTGACACACAGCAAGGAGCACAGGGAAGGGCTGAAAGGGGTCTGGTTTGCTTTTTTAAACAAAAGCGAGAAGTCTGCACTGTCAAAGGCCTTTTTCTGACTGGGGAACCAAAGCAGACAACTTCTTGCCTTTCATCAGCAGACCAAGCTGGCAGGCCCTGGAGCCAGCCAGTCTGACTGATCCTAGAGGGGAGACAGCCAGGAACCCAAGAGGGACAGCAGCCTTGGTGGGCCAGCCTAAGCGTACAGTAAAGAGCTCTGAGACAGAGACAGCTTCACACAGATGGCTGGGGATATCCATAGGCTACCAAGTTCTCATTTTGGTCTGTATCAGCTTTATTAAATCTTTACTAAGGTATCTATTTCTATCTGTTTTTCTAAAGGCAAGCAAGCCACCCAGTGCATCTCCCTCTGCTTGGGTTATGGGTGCTGGGACCATACATGCAGCCTTCCTCTGCAGCAGCAACATTTGTCCTTCCCCCAGAGGCTCTCGGGGTAGGACTGTTTTTATTAGTTTTCTGATCATACCTGGCACTACAGAGAAATACAGGCTTGCTGTCGCAGTCCCAGAGCCTAAACTGTCATCACATGAATGAAAGACAGTAAAATCACCGTGAATCACTGGGTGACTGGCAAGTTCAGCGTGCCTATCACTTCATTTTCAGGGATGGCTTTGTTATTGTAAAACATGTGTAAAGAATCATAGAGCAGCTCAGTAATGCTGCTGTCACAGCAAATTCATTTTCTGCAGACAAGAAGAACAGCAGAGTTATATACACTTGTAACCAAATCTGCCCCCGGTTATCACTTCTGCCGTAGCAGGAGCTGACATCTTGCCTGCTAAGAATATTATCAGAACAACGACATGGGGAATATTGCTGTTGAACAGCCTATTTTCAGCCAGCTTCATGGGGAAGGCAGTTTGTAAACAACGTGTTGGGGCTTTGAAAGAATTAAATACAAATAACCTGAATTTTCCACTGGCACCAATGTTAAGACTAAAATTCCTGAGTGCTAGCTCCCTGATGCAGCTGTTGGCCTGGCAGTCCTCCCACATCCCACCCAGCCCAGAGCCTCTTTGCTGCTACCGACGTCCCTGTGTGCAGCCGAAGAGCCCTGCAAAGCCGTCAGTGCCACCAGCTCCCAGCTAAGGGGATACAGCGATGTTTTCCTAACCCAAACCTGAATTCACATTGACAGTAACAGAGTCTAGAGCTTAGCCAGCTAATATTCTAATTATTTTCTGCTAAGCTTCCAATTCTTCCCTGTTAGATCAAAAGGCCCTCTCCAAGACCAGCATTACTGGGAAGCACACACCACTGTGCTGTGGGCACAAAGAGCTACACAACCATTGCTTTAGAAGCTAGAACTTCAGATACTCAAGAGCGATAAGTAAAATTATAACCCTTTTCAGAAAAAAACCATCCCAACAATAACAAAATCCATAACCCCACCTACCCATTTTCCACAGGTCAAAGTCAAATGGTTACTGTCCTAGTGCAGCAAAACCCAAATGACTCACCCGACTGAACCAGGACCAGGTGCTGTGAGATATAGCTGTTTTACCTTATCTTTGCCCATTTCCTAACTTGGAAAGAACGAGAAGCTCACAACAAGTTAATTCAGCATTATTCATGAATTGTCTCAGGATACAGTTGGATATTATGGTGTAACATTTCACAGAGAGCTCAAAGAGAAGTGGGTTCAACCTCGGTTTCTAAGTGAAGCGATAGGTAATACTCTCTGTGAACATCTCCAGAACATGGAGAGATTTCCTCTCGGTACTCGAGAGCGCGTATGGAGATCTGCGTTCATACCGTGAGGTGTTCAGAGGAGAAAAACCACTCTCTGTATCCTGGTGACAGTCTCTGCATGTTTTCTAAAGCATTATTTTAATAAAGAGCTCAGGTCTATCACACGGTGTACAATTCTGTAGTGTTTAAATACATGTTCTTAAATAAGCAAGGAAAGTAAAAGTGTCACCTCCTCTTAGTCCTCTTTGGACATACATTATAATGACAAGGCATCTCACCAGTCTCCTGTTCTAAAATTACCATTTACATACAGAATCTGTTTATTCATTATCTCTTTAAAACCTGGATTTAACCAGCCAGATAAAAATCAATTGTTTACTGTATAAAATCCCAGTGGAGTTTTGCCTGAGGGTCGGACTCCTCAGACTCTGCTTTAATTTGTATGTATTTAATAGTACTAATTTCACCAAAGCTGGAGTGAAGCTAAGTCAATCAGATGCTTGCAAGAAATTAGTTATCCAAACTTCATAACTCATACACACTTTAAACTGTGTTTGTTTAATTATTGAGAATGACAGTTTCTGTTGGAGAACAAAGCACGTTAAAGAAAAGCATGTCAGAAGGTGGAACATTGCAGTGTGATTCCAGAAAAATTAGTAAAAGTTACCAAAACTAAGTATATGATCTTACTTTAGCAAAAGACTCAAGAAATCATTATACAAATTCATTTCTGATTACATTCTACTTGTCTTTAATTTTCACTGTTCAACATTAACATGAAACATCAGAAAGGTATGCAATATTTATATAAAATTAAATAACAATATTGGAAAAATAAATACACTTTTACATAAATACATAAATCCATACTGCTGAAAAGTTTCAGCTAATACTATACTCTTGTTTCAAAAGTGACCAAAAAAATATGGTAGTGACACTCCATCCCAATAGATGAAGTATGTTCAGCTACAGAATGATGTTTGCAACCGATGACAGAGCTAAAGCAAATCCAGGTGATACCACACTAAAGAAAACAAATTTGGATGTTACTACCTACAGTAGTAGCACGAGGTAGACATACATGTGGCGTATTTTGCTGGAGGGACACGAAGCCCTGTTGACCCCATAGGTACAATTCAGTCTTCAAACAGCTCTGGGGTCCACTATGTCAGAGTTCAAAGGACACCTCGGTAATGAGACTGAAAAATCAAGCCACTTGGTGTCAACGACTGGGGCTCAGCTCTGCAGTCCCTTCGCCTGCGGGAGGGCAGGAGGCTGCGAACACTGCGGGCAGCCAGGAGGAGATGCTGCAGCCAGGAGAGGATGTCCCTGCCTCTGCCTGTTTGCCCAACATCCCACCTGCTGCCAGCAGACTGAGCAGACAACCCACCAAGGTTAATATGACTTAGTAGAGTCACGGGAATTTTTCCTGGGTGAAAAACAAACCAACCAACCAA
>WEIS01096735.1:267-11774 GCA_013389965.1 Todus mexicanus
GTATTTGGCTGTGGAAGCAAATACAATGTTGTCTTCTCTACAAACCATTCCAGATTTTGCAGAGACACTACAGCTTATTGAATCTGTAAGTCTGTTTGCTAAAAAAATGTTTATTTTAGAATGTCAGTTTACACAAGATGTGTAAAATAGTCTTGAAATTACCTGGCACTGTATTTCTCTGTAGTTTCACGCGTATGGAGTGAGTTGGTTTATTGCTTGTTTTAAAATAATTGTGGTTTTAAATATTCAAGGTTTTAGAATTATGCGGAAGATACGGGGAGTGTAGTTCAGTGTATGGCATCTGGAGGTAGAGACCTGTTACATCAGCTTGGACATTGTGAAATCATCTTGGATAAGCCTGCTTGTGTGTGAGTGTTTTGTGTCTTACCCCGTAGGATCCAGTAGCGTGGAGTGATGTCACTGGTTTTGAGCTTTCAGAGGCCATTGCATCTCCTGTCAAGCCAGCACCTGTTAAACTCATGCGGATCCAACACAATGAAGGGGCTGCTGAGTGCCAGTATAACGTCAGTGTCGTGCTTGATGGCAAAAATCACAGTAGCATCAGCGGTGAGGAAGAAGCAGTTTTTCCAGCACCACCAAACATAACTAAATTCAGCACCCCACCCACTATCCTGAGAAAGAAGAAGAGATTGCGCCTTGGGCAGTCAGCCGTGACTGAACTGAACGATGGCTTGTGTAGTGATGCCGTCAACGTTGCACTAAAGCACACTCCCATGAAAACACTACCGTTTTCTCCATCCCAGGTCAGTGTGTTTTTAGAAAGGACTAAACATGAAGACTGCAGTGGGCGGATTATAAATTACAAGTACTTTCTTCCCCAGTCATACCTTGTAGCCTAAAGAAAGATGTCCAAAGAGTGCTTAAAACATCTGCATAAGGGTAGCTCTATTAAAAAGAAATTGTTAGATAACCTATTTCCTCTGTCTTGAAGACTAACTGAGGCTTATGTCTCAGCTCACACTTTCTCATAGTTGGTAGACACCTATTGTCTCTGTGACCTAATGAAGCAGTAGGCATTTTAAGGAGAAAAATCAAGGGTTTGGCAATATTGCAAATGACCCAGGAGTATAAGTCAAGAATAGTTTCTTTGGGTTTGTCAATAGAAGCCCTTCAGATGTATACATACAGTTGTTTTGATTGCTCAGTACAGTGGTGAAGTTTTGTCCTTCAAGATTGCTTTGTTTTTTTCTCTCTTGCACTTAGTTTTTCAATACTTGCTCTGGAAATGATCAATTTAACCTCGAAAATCCTGCTTTTACATCGACTCCAATCTGTGGGCAGAAAGTTCTTATCACGACTCCTCTCCACAAGGAAATGGCACCAAAAGATCAAAAGGAAAATGTCGGGTAGGATTATTGTATTAAACTTCGTGTGGCAGTGCTCAAATAAAAGCATGTTTCTCTAAGCGTTGAGAAACTAGTCCACCTGTGTGCATGCTGAGAAGGAGATTTAGCCCCCCTAACACTTAAATACTTGCGTGCAAACAAACTGACTTCCTGCTGATGAATTAAGAGAAAGTGACTTGTACTCAGTTAAAAATTTTCTGGTTTTAAACTACTGAACAAAATTGATTAAAGTTTAATTTACCTGGGGTAATGCCATCGGTGATCTCAGTGCTTTCAGATTCATGGGGGTGATACCTGTTGTGTAAATTAAGGTATTTTAAAATGCTTCTTAGGTTCATTTTATTACATTACTGTTGATAAAGTAAGATATTAAAATGCATGTACGAACACTTTTCTGTGCTTGAATAGTTTTAGAACTCCCACAATCAGAAGATCTCTTATGGGTTCAACACCAAGGACGCCAACTCCTTTTAAAAATGCTTTGGCTGCTCAGGAAAAAAAGTATGGTCCCCTCAAACTGACGGTATGTGATGGCATTGCTTATTTTCTTCTTCGTTCAAGTCTAAACACCCTCTTGTTTTGAGACGTTGTAAGCCTCAGCATGATCTCCGAAAGCATTTTTCAACAATGCTGCTGTTCCAGTAACATCCTATATATACTAGAAAGCAGCTGGAACATGAATCAAAAATGTTTCTGATTTTGTTTGTTAGACGTGTATCCTTCAGCATGGTCTGGAGGCTCTGTCTTTGTGAATGATGCTTGGTACACAGAATCATTTGTTCCATAGTCACTTTACACACATTGGCTCCACGTTTGTGAGTTGTTTTACATTTGTGTAGCCTTGCGAAAACTGCACCTCCTACGAGGTGGTAACATCATTGTCTGAGGTTTTCATTTTAATACTTCAACATTCTGTTTTTTCAAAAGAGAAATCGTAAGTGAGAGGGTGCCTGGGTTATCTATCCACCAGCTGGGTAATCTGGCCAGAGCAAACTGGTGCAGATGTATGTCACTGACTCTGTTCGCATTTGACTTGAAAAACTGCATTATCTTTGAATCCTCCGGACTATGTAAGAAGAGAGTTGTTCTCTGAGTTTGGTTCTTCGACAGTGCTAAGACTGAAACTGGATGTTTACCACAGCAAAAAATTCTGAGATTTTTTTTGATGGGGAGGTGTTTGGAAGCGTTTTATCCTTCCTAGGGGCTTACTCAAATGACAGCTACAATTTTCTTCGTCCTAAACCCCAAGATTTTAATATAGCAATTCGTGATTCCTCCAATTCTTCTGACTTTTTTGGCGGACTATGGATGTTACGGTTTTGTTTGTTTGTTCTAAATGAATTCAGTTTTTGCTCCCTTCCTAGCCTAGCTAAGGTATGTTAATGCATAATAACTTTTGGAATCCAGGAGACATGTGCTTTTCGAGTTCTGAAAAAACTCCAGCCAATATATATTGACTATTTCTTTCTGCAAACACAGAAGGTAGCTCAGACTTTGCCACAGGGCTTGGCACCATCTGTGTTACCCTATAGATCCCCAGCCTCTCGCTATGCAAATGGAGCGGTTTGGCATTCCTGCTTCTGTCCATGATTAACCTCCTGTTCAAAATCACATTTTGCGGGCTGAAGGGAATTCTCCTGTTGGTACACAAAGGAGCCATCTGTATGGCTTCTGTGAAATTCGGCACTGTACCTCCGACTATCGATGTCTTATTCAAAGATTTGGGTCCAGATTGATGTAAATTCCTTTCACAACAACGGTCATATTTTATAGTGCAACTTTTTAGTATGTTTGTGTGCATGTCTATGTACATATGTGTTTAATGTATATAAAGTATTTTTATCCCTTTCACCAGTGGATAACCAGTGCTAATAAATGCAGACAAGTAGTTTGCATGTTGTCTTCAGTGCTGTCTTGCATATTTTGAGCACTGTGTGCACGTATGTTTTTGCCTGTCTAGAAATGATGTGGAGTAAAATGAATTACAAATTCTGCATAGCCTTGAAATGTTGGTCTGCAGATTTTAACTACAACACCTTAATTCCTTTCATCTGGTGCTCTGTATTGCAAGATTTCTGTCCTGTATTAGCTCAAAGTAGATTGTGGTAAAAACTAGCAACTAATAGATTTCCTGTATTTTCTCCTCCGATGTTAATGAACTTAGTCACAACCACTTGCCTTCTTGGAAGAAGACATTAGGGAAGTTTTGAAAGAGGAAACTGGAACAGATATATTTCTCAAGGAGGAAGATGACGCTGCGTATAAAAGCTGCAAGCAGGAGGTAACATTGCAATAATAATTTCAAGTAGGAAAAGCTGCTTTTAAATAATATCTTACAATTTTTCTCTGTGAAATGTTTGTTGCAGCCCAGTTCTTCTAAAAAAGTCAGAAAATCACTGGTCCTAGATCCATGGGAAAAAGAAGAGATTGGTGCCCAGCTCTTTCTGGAAGATAATAGTTTAGGTGTACAGGTAAGTATGAAAGGACTGAAGAGCATCGCTGGCAGCAATATTAGTACAGAACTGAGTATCTTACATTCTACCAACTAAAATGAAGCATTTGGACTGAGGCTAGGTTCATAAACCCAGAAAGTGAAAATCACGGTTTGAAACGTTACTTGAAGCACTTAAGCAATAGTTGAGCATTTGGCTTGAATTCATGCATGAATTCTTCCTTTGCGGCCTTCCGAGCAGGGCTGGTAGAGTCATGCGGATGCTTTGCAAAGCTGCTGCCATCCTGGTTCGCTATAGACTTCAGCATGTATGGCATGCTGGGTTTCTGAACTCTCTTCTGAAACACCCGGCAAACTCTGTGCCAAGGCTTGGCACCTGCCCACTCAGTGTTAGGTGCTCCCCAAGAGCACCTCTGTCTTGTGGAGAGCAGCGTTGCTGCAGCCATTCCCAACAAACAAAATGCCTGATCTTCCCTTAGGAATGTCTTGCTATCACATGGTATCTTGTGCCTCGTTGGTGTTCAGGTTGTTAAGTGAAAACCAAGATACACTCTGATGTTGTGAGGCTGTGAGGCAGTGGCCTGGGAAGAAAATAGCTTTTCCTCCATTTGAATGAGGGATGGTGATGCAACAGGAACACGCGCTCCCAGCAAGAGGGATAGTAATAGTATCTGATTTAAAACTGAAGAATGTACTAATCCATACTTTTTGTTGAATACTAATTGCTATTCCCATTTTCTAACCTCTTTTTTGTCAATAGTCAGAAAATGCATATTCCACGTCTTTATTAATGAAACCATTGTTGGAAATACAAGACAACAGATGTAACCTGGCATCAGAAATCCAGGATACAAATCCAGAAAACAAAGGGAGTGCAGTAATTAAGAAGAAACCGAATGTGTGTGCTTCAAAAAATGTCAAAATGGAGAAAGCTCTTCAGGTCTGGATACAAAGAATTCTGTTAGTTTTGTTAGCAGGTTTACAAAGATTGGTTTTTTTTTTGTTCGTTTCTGTCTTGCACTAATGTCTGGAATTGTTCCATTCAGTGATCTCGTTTCAGTCAGTGTTTCTATGATCCTTATTTCTTGTGAGTTGGTTATTTGTCCGTGAAGTGTTTCTTCATTGCTAAGCTCTTTAAATATGATCCTGATGTTTCACTGAGTGGCCTCTAAGATTTAAGTGTGAATCAAGTCCTGCTAAATTTATAGAGAAACTCAAAATAATAATTTTCTCCGTTCATATACATGCGAAATGGATCCTTTGGGTTGGTTTCTAGCTCAATGTGGGAGGGAGACAATCTTGCGTCCTTCCATTATGCTACAGTCAGGTCTAGTTTAGAGCTGCTGCAAATTGGCCCAAGATACAATAAAATCGCAAAAAGGTGCAGGATTTGCTTCCTGGATGAAGCAGGACTAGTGGCTCTGTTATTCCTCTATTCATTATTTTTATTCCTAATTCCTTTGCCATTTCTAATGCATTCCCAAAACACCTGAGCGTTCTTCCGCAGCTCCCACTCTGGTTCAGTAAAGTCCTCCACAATATTCTTTTTCCAGCTGCCAAACCATTTTACTTCCTCGGTGCCTCCAGACAGCTGTCAATAATGCATTTCTCTGCCTGTTGAACTTAGCAGGTTTAGAAGGAAAGATATCCAAAGAGAAGATGACTTAATTAACTTCCCTTTTATGGATCAACTGCTGAACTAGTCTCTTTTTAAGAACGTTTTTCATTTTGTGTGTTAGAACCTAAAGCGTAACACAGATGCAGTGCTGGGGAGCTGGATTAAAGCCTGGAGAGGGAGCTTTGTCACAGGTCTTAGGTATTGTGCTGTAGAACTGAATCCTTCTCAGGAAAATAAAATGTCGCTAGACTTTGATCGTTTATTGTTGTGCTAAGAGGTTGTACAAGAATTGCTCAAGTATTTTATCAAGTGAAAGGAGTATTTTAAACTGGCTTTTATTTCATGCAGTCAAATTGCGAATGGGAAGCGGTTGTTTATGGAAAAACAGAAGACCAGCTGATCATGACTGAGCAAGCAAGAAGATACCTGAGCACATACACGGCTACCAACAGCACGTCCCGGGCGCTAATACTGTGATGGCGCTGCAGCTGCCAACCAGCTCTTTCCGTTGGAGCGGACACGGTGGTGAAGGCAATTCCAACACAGTACTTGGGAATTCTTGACTTTGAGACAGTTTGCCAAGGGAAACCCTAAAGCTACCTTAAATCTTCCTTTCTTCCTGACTGACGAAGGGCACGCACGAAGTTCTCATGTTCTCTACGAAGGGATAGTACAAACAGTTCTGCAGTGAATTTCTTAAATGTTAAAATTAATGCCCTAAAACATGATAAAGAAGGGTAAAATACGTTGCAGTGCTGCCAACACACAGTTTTAAAGTCTATTTTTCATATTTATTCTTTTGACTCGCATTGCTTTTTTCCTTGCGTTTTCAATATAGAGTAGGTTGATAGGTTGTTAATGGTTTCCACATGAGCAACATACATGACTGAATGTGCTTTTGCTTATGTAGCATTTTTCTAGCATGTAAAGAAACACAACGGAAAGGAGCATAAAGGAAGGATAGAAAGTTGCACTACTAATTTTTTTGGTATGCTGCAAAACAAATTAACTACAGTGTTAAATATATTTATTTGCGAATGGTACTAGAAGTAGGCAGAGAGGAGTGAATTAGGTTTTAGTGTAAAGCATCAGTATTTTCTTCATAAATCTCAAAGTGAGATGATTGTTGAATGTATTGTACAGTATGTAGGAACAGGGAAAACTTTGTAAATTGAAAGGAGTCTGTTTTTATAATTTATTTTCATTTTAAAGCTTAAATGTAGATATTTATATGTATGCAGGTTGTCTAGAAGCCAACGTTGTTTCCTGTTAAAACAGCTAAAATGAAAAAAAGGACAAGTTTAAAGTATGGAATAGCAGAAGAATTAGAGTGGTGAAGTGTACAAATCTATCCTGTACGTTACATCTGCATGAAGATTGCACTAGAACCCTGAAATCATGTTAGTCTACAGAATAAGCAAGGTACACCTCTATTATACAGCAGCTGTTCCTGTACCTTGTTTAAGTGTATTTAGAAAGGCATGGTGGGGTCCTGCGTGGGACCCAGGAGTACTTTGTCCTGCATAGGAACTAAAACCTAATGCGTTTTAAATATTTATTATTTTTAAATTAAAAAAAAAATAAAATAGGAACTTGGCACCTTGGATCTCAACACAGTTGTATCTGCACTTAAGTTTGACCGTCACACACTTACTAGATGGTTGAAGAGCACAGAGAACATTCTTTTATTTATGAGAAGTCTTCGTCCTTATTTAAAGGTATACAGGTCACAACAGTTGCTTCAGTTGCCTATTTTAGGTATTTGCACTTATTTTATGTCTCTTTTTTGTTTGTTTTTGAAGGAATGTTTTGGTTTGCTTTTGTCGTAGAGGTTTTTATGTAGTTAATTCCAAGCAAGTTGTTATGGTGTGCTAGCAACGAATACTGACAGGTAATAGAATTGTACACTGTAGCTGTAGGTATTTATAATTCAGACACTCTTCCTCTCCACTCCCGGGGGTGCTGCTGCGCACGGTGGCAGAATCGGCTTGCTGCTAGGAGAGATGGAAAGAGCGAGCATCGTATGCACTGTATGTAAAACTACAAACCATTGGTGTCGGGTTCTCTAGTTAACTTTATGAGATCAACCAGTACTATGCAGGGTGCAGGAAGTATTCCTGTCGCTTGGACAGCAAAGAGGGTAGGGAATAATTTATTAACGGAGAATTTTAACGTGGTGAGTGGCACAAGGAAGGTAATGGGTTATTAAACTTTTTTAAACATCTCAAAGCTTATACAATCCTTATTTTTAGGAGCTTTTAATATTAAATATTTGCCTGGCTATGATAGTAGTAGGCATAAACATTTTTAGCAGTTTTTAATTGTATGTATGCTATATAAACAGGGGATCAGAAAATACCCGTCATGCCAGGATTACGCCTCCCCTCTTAAAGCTGAGAGGCAGCAATTGGGATTCTTGGCAGTACAGGATTTGGGTGCGCGTTACCAGAATGGATTTAACAGCAACACGTAACACTGGAGACAGCACTTAATTGACAAAAAAGTGAAATACGACACTGAGAGAATGGATGTCTAGAATCTGGATGGTATATTTCAGTAGAAGTGGTAGCGCCACAACCGCCTGTACCAAGTTTAAGTGTAGATTTATGGTAAGTAGAATTAATTTGGTATTGGTTGGATCATTTAGTTAACTCATTTTTTGTTGTTTTAGCAGGAAGGTTTTAATCTTTCATATGTCAGGCATCTTTTATTCCTTTTTGAATGTTGTGTGCATTTGCATTTCTTTCAGTTTGTAAGTAGATTGTACATGCAGCAGCCAAACTTGCATGACACCTAAATACATATTACTCCGTACTTTTGTTTTAAGGTTTGACACAATGTGCAACAAATGCCTTGTTTATCTTTGTTTTTGTTGTACTACAAACTTTTATGTAAGAGAATCTCACATACAATACAGACCATATTAATGTCAGAAATAAAGCATCTACATACCAGGTCACTGTAAGTGCCTTTTCTTTGAGAACTCGGTGCTTGTTAAAACAACACGTAGGGGGGGAGGGGGAACTGCTGGAAACCCACCGTTTTTTCCCTTGTCTGGGTGGAAACGAAGAGCAGTCCTGGGAGTGGGTGGGTTACACGGCTGCGGTTCTGTCTGTTATGAGTATATGATCCATGTGTGATTTATGAATGTCTTGCAGACGTACCTGTGTTTGCATGTGTGATGTTTTCTATTGCTTGGGACAAGTGAGGTGGGGCTCACTCACTGTGGAGCATTTGTTCTTGTCGTGGCTGCCTATTGATGTCTGAAATTGGGGCAAAGTGTCGGTCTCTAATGATGTCACTAGTTCATTTTTCTGTCAGCTTTGCTCAGTGAAAGAAAGCAGAGCAGGTGGACAACAACCAGCGTGGTGAACTGGGGAGGAACTATAACCCTCAGTTAGGTTATGTGAAGACTTGAAGCTTTACTCATGGGCCTGGCTTTTACTCGGAATAAATGGTCTTGAAGGAATTGATTTAAGGTGAGAGGAAGCCCAGTTCCTACTGCTGATCAGGATGGTCTGAGCAACCTGCTCTACTTGCAGCTGTCCCTGCTCCCTGCAGGGGGGTTGGACTGGACGACCTTGAAAGGTCCCTTCCCACTCAAAGCATTCTGTGATTCCGCGATTATTCTGGTTTTACATGAGAATAACTCTACTAGAGTTCCACCCGACTAAAACTAATGCAGAGTTGAGTGCATCAGGATTAATGAAATGAGTGTGCTAACACTGGATACTAACTGGCCGTGGTTGCGCTGTACCTGTGACCAAGGCCCGTCCCAATGCAAACAACAAAACTTCTGGAACAAATTGATTCTTGCATTTGGTTTTGTGACAAACATTCAGCTGAAGGTTCAGTACCTTCAGGCAGAAAATACACCAATGTCTCCTAATGCGGGAGCTCATTCAGTTTTCTTTTGTTTTCAGAGGTTTCCTTGACCGTAGATAAGCTGAAGCTCTACAGGTTTAAAGGCTTACTTTGATGAGCAGGCTGTGAATTCCTGTTCCTGTGCCAGCTGAGCCCAAAGACTGGTGCTTCCTGAAGACACCCAGCCGGGTTGGATTGAGCGAGTTGGATTCCTGCCCTGCAACTGAAGGGAATAGTTGGATCTTTGTAGTTCAACCAGCATGATGTGTTGCAGGAACAGGTAACCCTCGCACATTTATACACAAACTTACGTTCTTGTGTGAAGTAAAAATCCCAGTGCTCATACCCACTGTATTCCACTGTAATGCTGATGAAGAAACCTCAGTAGTGCAGCTTCTGTTTGCTTCTGGTGTAGGAGCTGTGCAGTGTGGCATTCCTCACTGTAAACTTGTGACAGTGGTTTGGTTTTCTTTTGTAATTTCATTTTCTCTTCTGTTGTGTTGCTGTGTATGTTTTGTGAGGAGTCTTCTGATGGTTCCTGCTGTTGGACTGCATCACCACAGCGACGTAGCTGCTATTACAAAGGGAATTCTGTCTATCTGCAACTACCTTTAACAGAAATTTGGGGTTCTTCCTTGGGTTGTTTACCTGGCTTCTGATTTCCTGTGTTGTCACACCCTCTGATTACTGAGAAGATGGATGTTAATGGCCTTAGCAGAAGCACAAGGGCAATGGGCTGTGTATCGCCTGGCAGTGATGTATGTCTGCCGCTGCCCTGTGTCCTGGTTTATGGTGGATATCGGCAACACTTTCTTCCCCACGAGGGTTGGACCTGATGATCCTAAAGGTCTCTTCCATCCAAAATGATACTGTTCTATGATTCTATCCTGTTCTACAGTCTGAGGGGAAAGGGTGGTTTTGTCCTTTGGGGAGGGAGAATTCTGCTTACTCAGTGTTTACTTTCTTGCCAAGCATTGGCTGGTTGCTTGGTCTTAGTTACTCCTTGAAAAATGATGTTTAGTGGTTGTGCAACCAGCAGAGCTTTAGAGCGTGTTGTGTGCTCTGCTTTAAAATGGTCTGTCCTGTAGGGTAAGAAATATTTGCCCAGTTTTCTGAGGATATCAAGTTCTTACACCAGTAGGTATTAATATTTTATTTAAAGTATTTTTTACTTAATAGAACGAACCCGTAGGACAGACAAAGCCTAGGGAAAACTGCTCATTTGAAGACCACGCTCGTAAGCAGCGGCGTAAAGTGCCTCAAAGATCTTGGTAGGAGCTGTGTGAACAAAATGAGCTGTGCTTATCCATTTGATGGAAAGATAAAGTTTGGAAAAGCAATCAGCTTTCTTAGTCAGAGTGGCTGAGGGTGGATGTGTTGGCGTGTATGCGTAGGGATGACTGGGCTCGTGGCGTACGGGAGGACAGGGTCCTCGTCTGCCCACTGCTCAGGCTGGCAAGCGTCTGGTAGTGGCAACACGGTGGCAGCGAGGACTTGCCCCAGCACTGGGGCTCAGGAGGCGCGTTGGCTGGGCTGGGCGGTGGGCCCGAAGAGCTGGATAAATCGGCCGCCGGTGATTTACAAATGAATGCCACGTTCTCCTCGGCCATGCGGAAAGGAGCGGAGCAGCTCAGCGGTGTCTGGAGGGCCTGTGTCACCAGAAGTAGGCCAGTTTGTGCGTCGTCCTGCGCTGGCAAACGGCCAGGCTTTGTGTGCTCCAGACAGCAGATGGGAAGCAATTATGAGTGTGACAAGCAGGTCATCTGGCAGACACTCTGTGGACCTGCTGCCGCATAATTTTTGGCGGGAAGAGGAGAGCTTTTCTTTTCTCCATTCCCCCCGCCCCCTTTCTTTCTTGTTGTTGTTAATACAGCCTCTTCTTTAGCGAGCTTGCGGAGGCTGGGCATGGAGCATCCTGTGTTTGCTGAGCTTGTGCTGCTTTTGTACCCCTGCTGGTGCTTACCAGAGTGTGAGTGTTTTCCCTTCCGTTGGTTACACTTGTGTTGGTGGGTTGTGTAGTTTGCAAATACTCGCCTGCAGCACTGGCATGGATGTTCTAGCAGCTTGGCAAGCCAGGGCGGGCCAGGAGACCTCCATCCCAGGACAGGAGGGCGACAGAGCCTGGAAATTCCTCTGGCACAGACCTGGTGCTACTCTCCAGTAGCTCCGTCTCTCTTGAACCCGGGAGCCCAGCACTGGACACAAC
>WEIS01096743.1:0-17765 GCA_013389965.1 Todus mexicanus
TTTTCTTTTTTCCTTTTTTGTTTGTATTTGCTATGAGAATATCGAGATTCTTCAAGGAAGCCAATTTCTCATGCGTGTGAATTTTAGATTATCAATCTTTCTTCCATTGGAAAGCGAATTTGAATGAAAAGCTCAGCTCCGTGAGCACATCCCCGGTTAGTTTTTCCCCCAGTTAACTCGTCTCGTTAGCACAATCCACTGAGGCCCTTTGAGTAAAACCAGACGCGGAGCTGCTGTGGGGAGATGCCACCCTGACAGCCAGAGATGAGTGCAGCGTGGAGAGCCACCACTCTCACTCCTCTTTCCCCACGCCGAGCGGGCAACGGGTGCAGGAGCTGCTCCTGCTGGGTCCCAGAGCAGGACAGCAGGGTGCCAGCATCTGCAACCGGGCTCCTGGAGGGTTTAGAACGTGGGCTGGAGCCCCTTTTTCTCTGGTTTTGCTGCAGCCTGCGTGGAGAGAGCGGGTGGGAGCGAGCTCAAGGTGAGAGTCGGGGATGAAGCGAGGGGTTGCTGGAGGCTGCTCAGCATCAGGCTGAGCTCGGGGATGTGGATCTCTGAACCTCCCCTCATCTTAAACCTCAGCAAGAAACTTCCGAAGGCCAGAAGCAACAAAACCAAACCCCCCAGTTTTACCATTAATTGCCCAGTTTCCTCCTTCTCAGGCCAAACAGCAAAACGGGGAGCCCTGGATTGTGGGGAGCTGCATTTCCCACTGAAGCTGAGGAATGGCTGGGCCAGGCAGCAGTTGTGTCACGGCTAAAGGATTTTGGCATGAATAGAAAGACAGGGCTGCCCGGGGGGCAGTTCCCAATTTCTGGGCTGTGACATGGGAAAGGAAAGCAATGCACAAAGATAAATCAGCTGCTAAATGCCTGCTGGCCCGGCAGTAAGTGGTGAGACGCTGGAGCCACTCGGAGGGGTTTCTTCCTAAAGACTGACTGCGTAAGACGCGCAGCTTCGTTCCCTAGAAGACGTTTCTTTCTCGCTTGCGGCATCTAAGGAAAAAAGCAATCCTTATCTTGACAAGTGCTTCCAAAAAAAACCACCCCAAAAGCACAAAGGCTGCAGTGTAAGCAGGCAGAGGCAGCTCTCCTCCGGCGATCAGCTGGGTCCTGTCTTGCTCCAGAGATGCCGGGGAGCACCATGGGGACGTGGGCTGGGTGCCCGGCATCCCTGCCCGGCAGCTGTCCCTAACCACATCCTCTCTCCAAAGGACGGGTAACGCTCTCCAACGTCTCCGAGAGGAAGGACAACATGCGCCTCGGCCTCAGCCTGGCTACCAACCCCAAGGACAACAGCTTTCTGGTGAGGAGCGGGGGCTTTGCACAGCCCGGCCTGCTGGCACGGGGAGGTCTCTGCATGTACATCGGCGTGTAAAAGGGATGCAAAACCCCCTGTGTGTATGTGAGCATCTAAAGACAGGAAAATATGCCTTGCTCTGCATTTACATACGGGCTGCGTGCGCCACAGGGTGCAGAAACCTCACCTTCCATGGGGGAAGGATGCCAAGGGAGAGGGCAGCCTGGCAAAGCAGGAAGTAAAAAGTGTGGCGGGGGAGGATGTTTATTGAGGGGCTGGAGCGTGGCCAGAGAAGGGCAACAGAGCTGGGCAAGGGGCTAGAGCAGGAGGCTGGGGAGGAGCGGCTGAGGGACCTGGGGGTGTGGAGCCTGGAGCAAAGGAGGCTCAGGGGAGACCTTCTGGCTCTGCACAACTCCCTGAAATTCAGGAGCTTGGAGCCAGGGGGGGTCGGGCTCTGCTGCCAAGGAACAAGCGCCAGAACAAGAGGAACCAGCCTCAAGTTGCCCCAGCCAGGGCAGGTTTAGATTGGAGCTGAGGAACAATTTCTTGGGCACTGTCAAGGGTTGCCCAGGCGTGTCCCAGGCTGCCCAGGGCAGGGGTGGAGTCCCCCTGATCCCTGGAGGGGTTTCCAAGCCGTGGAGATGTGGTGCTGAGGGACACAGGGCAGTGGTGCCCTGGTAGCGCTGGGGGAATGGTTGGACTTGATGATCGTCAAAGTCTCTTCCAAGCAAGACAATTCTATGATTCTAAAGGCATCTCTCATGCTTTGTTTCCCCCACCCCAGGCCTGCAGCCCTCTCTGGTCCCACGAGTGCGGAAGCTCCTACTACACCACGGGCATGTGCTCCCGGGTCAACTCCAACTTCAGGTTCTCCAAGACGGTGGCTCCAGCTCTGCAGAGTATGAGAAATAATCCGCCCTGTGGCTCTAACCCTGCCTCTGAATTCAGAGGGAATCTCTACTCTCTAATCGCTTCATCCCCATTGAGAAAGCAAAGCCATGGCAGTGTTGAAGCGAAGGCAAGAGAGCAGAGGAGATGGTTGCAGGGAAGTGATTCGAAGGGGTTTACTTAGAGACATCTGGTAAACGGTTTCCTTTTGACTGACACCCGGGGAAGACAAAAAAACACCTTATTCTTCCAAAACCAGAAACAAAAGCATCCCGAATATTTTATCAGCGCAGCTAGGAAGGCAAAATAGGGAAAGAATTCAGACCTTGGCCACGCAAAACAAAGAGCTCATTGACTGAAAGCTAAAATAGTTTGGCCCAAATTTGTGAATTTGGGTACGTGATTTTATGCTGAGGTATGAAATAAGCTTCCTGCCTTTCCTGGAGGTGGTAAGAAATTGCAGAAGCCTGTCCAGCACCATTGGGGCTCCCAGAAGCTCCTCGCCCTGCCCGGGGTGCGATGGCTCCGCTCCAGCACCCGTTTGGTGTCAATGAATTCTCAGTGTAGAGCAGAGCACAGGAAGATGGGATTTTTTGGGGGGGCAGAGGCAGTGAAAGCAGAGCCCACCACCAAACTCCCTGTGTCGCATCCCTCTTTTCGGCCAGGAAATACTTTTGGCCCTCGCTGCCAAGGTTAATTTGGTTTTTAGAGGGAAGGTGGTTAATGAGCAGAGCGTTATCATTTTGAAGTGGGATTCAGGTCAGCTCCTCTCCCTGGGTCCTGGGGTGAGTGGGTGACGGAGATGGTAGCACAAAGCTGAGGGTGTGATGGAGTGACCCACGTGTGACTCCAGTCCGTGGTTGTGCCAACCCCTAAATGCCGACAGCAGGTGACAAAGGCGGCCGAGAAATCATCTGTCCCTGGAAAATCCGGCATCTTCTGGCTTTCCGCAACTTTCCTAAATAATGTTATGAAATAGAAACGAGACAGAGAGATGACGCCGAGTGATTTTCCCCCGCTGAAAACCAGTCGGCTGCCTAAATCCTTCACGGCTCGTACTACTGGGCTGAGCCCTGGGGTCCTCGCTGGGGTTTCTGGCTGCCTCATCGCTGAGGATTTAATGGGAAGGGGAGGAAATGCCCGACGTGCGATCTATGGGGAGGCCGGGGAGGGCTGAGGAGTGACTCAGGGGGAAGGCATCGCTCTGCAGGAGGAGCAGAAGCCGGATCCTGCCTGCAGCGGGCCAGGCTTTGAAGTGTGCGACTATATTAGACCGGATAAAGGTCCAAATCTGAATCAGAAAAAGATACCGCTGAGTGTTATTCTTAGAAAGTTATCCGGTCTTTTCTCGGCAGAAAGGATGCTTGTGGCTTCTCTCTACCTTACTGAAGCCCAAAGCTCTTGATGAGTGATGGAAATAAGATTTTTTTATATATATATATATTATTATTTTTTTCCAAATAAGAGCAAGTACCTGACTACAAGGGAGGGAGCCGTAAATCTCCCTTTTGCAAGCGTTGCCAAGGCCTTTCAGCAACCCGCTGCGTATTTTTCACAGGATGCCAGACGTACATGGACATAATCATAGTTCTGGATGGATCAAACAGCATCTATCCCTGGGTTGAAGTTCAGCACTTCCTGATCAACATCTTGAAAAAATTTTACATCGGCCCCGGCCAGATACAAGTAAGTCGTCATCATCCCCTCCGTGTCACGCTGAATCCCCCCAAGCCGCGCTCACGGGGCCCTTTTCAACGTCCCTTTTGCGGCCAATATTCTGTCATTTGGTGCCACGGTTTTGTTCAGAATAAACACGTCAAATGTGTAGATTTTGAAAGCCAAAGCCGTGGAAATAATGCTCGTATGAATGAGCTGTGGAGAGAGCAGCATCCCCCACCCCGACCGGGCATGGAGAGGATGAAATCATATGGAAATATAGAAGTATTACCCTGCGTTGAGGCAGCTTGTTGCAGCTGGGAAGAGCATCCTCTTCCTATTAGTCATCGGGGGCCGATTTGGGCAGGGATTTGTGCAGGGATATCCTCCACAATCCGTACAAATAAACCCCCGTTAGGCCCCATCTAGAGATGCTGTGGGGCACAGCAAGTCTGCATCGCCCCGAAACTTTATAGCAGGGCAGAGGTGGCTGGGCGTGGGTGAGAGCTGGCAGAGAATGGGGGCGAAATTGAGCGTTATCAGGGAAAACTGGAGCAAACGGAGACAGCGATTGATTTTTTTCATGGTGGCTGGTATTTAGGGTGGTGGGCAAAGTGTGTGCTTGTGGCGCAGCCCCTCGCTACGCGGCAGGTTGTTGGCGCCCTTCGTGATATTCCTTTAATCCCCAGGTTGGAGTTGTTCAGTACGGAGAAGACGTTGTCCATGAGTTTCATTTAAACGACTACAGGTCTGTAAAAGACGTGGTAGCGGCTGCCAGTCACATAGAGCAAAGAGGAGGAACAGAAACCAGGACTGCCTATGGGATAGAGTTTGCTCGGTAAAAATCGCTCGCCTTCCTGTTCCTCCTGATAACCCGTTTTAAATCATTACTTATTTCTCTTCCCTCTCTCCCCCTTCACTTTTCCTCGCTGCTTAGAAAGCAGGGGATACTGCCAGGCTAAAAATGCTTTTGCTTTTCCTCAATTAGCGCTTTACGAACGATGCTTTGCAAAACTGCTCCGTCCTCGGTTGCAGCTGGACTAGAAGGAGGGTGCAGAGGCAGCCTCTAAAAATGCATCCTCCTTCTGGAAGCACCCAGAGCTGAGTTCTCTGTCCCCAAATGAGCCCTCACGTCTGTCTCAGGCACTGGAGCTCTTCTACAGGCACCCATCAGGTGGCCGGGAGCTCGGTACAGCCACAACCCACGGCTCCATCTCCTTTTACCTGGGACAAGTGCCTGCTTCGGAGCATTTTTATCGCAGCCTCACCAGTGTTCCTGCTGCAAGATTTCATGGAATCCCAGATTGGTTTGGGTGGGAGCGGACCTTTCAAGCTCATCCAGTCCAACCCCCCTGCACTGAGCAGGGACATCTGCAACTCGAGCAGGTTGCTCAGAGCTCCCCAAGGGTTCTCAGCCCACCAAACACCGCTTGGGGCTTTAGGGCATGGGCGATGGGGCACGTTTCTCGGCAGCCGCGGTGGTTTTCGGTGAGCTCGCGGTGGTGGGAGCTGCGTCCCGCCTGGCGAGGCTGAGCAGCCCAGGGCATCTCTTCAATTGCAGCTCGGAAGCGTTTCAGAAAGGTGGCCGGAAAGGGGCAAAGAGAGTAATGATTGTAATCACAGATGGAGAGTCGCACGACAGCCCAGACCTGGAGAAGGTGATCGAGGACAGCGAGAAGGACAACGTCACCAGATACGCGGTGGCTGTAAGTGGTGGTGGTGGTGATGGTGGTGGTGATGGTGGTGGTGGTGGTCCCTTTTGGCAGCATATGGCTGCAAAAAGCCGTGCAGAGCTCAGCGGTGCCCTTGTGCACCCCAAAGCAGTGGGGCTGGCAGGGCAGCCCACCTCCATCCCTCCTGGCACGTTTGCAGGGATCCTTGTTGCAGGTCCTGCTTTGGCAGGAGGCGGTGGGGTGTTCAGCTCTGGATTCAGCTGCTGGAGCAAGTGCTGTGGGCAGGGACAGGCAGGACTCAAGCTGTATGAGGGGTGCCCAGCCTGGGCTGCCTGGAGGAACTACAGCAGCTCCGTGCTCCTCAGTTTGCTCCCGCAAAGGGGTGGCAGGTGCCAAGGCTGTCGGGCTCTTTCCATATGGACACCCCTCAAGTTCGTGTCCATCCTATGAAACCCCTGAGCCTCGCGTTTCTCTTTCAATCCCAGGTACTGGGTTATTATAACAGAAGAGGAATCAATCCCGAAGCCTTTCTGAACGAGATAAAATTCATAGCGAGCGACCCGGATGACAAGCATTTCTTTAACGTCACGGACGAAGCGGCGCTCAAAGACATCGTGGATGCGCTGGGGGAAAGGATATTTAGCTTGGAAGGTGAGTTGATGCTCCTCCCGACATATCCCAGCCAGCCAGGATGCAGCAGGTTGCTTCAGATGTGCTATCGATCCTCAGTTTGCTGAATTTGAAGGTGTCCCACCAAGGTTTTCCTCAATATCTGCTTGATACACAACCTAAAATCAGACTTTGAGTATCTTCATGTGGAAAAAGAAGTCTATTTTGAGTGGTTTGCGCCCCTCAAGTGTTTGGAACACAGATGCCCTCTCCTCAAAAGGTGTCTCCTCCTTCTTGCAACCATTATTTGCAGAGCTGTGGTCCCTCTGTTCTTTACAGCAAACTTTTGAAAGTTGGTACCAGGGTCATCTGGGTGTCAGTGTCTTTCTCACCCATCAAACTGCATCCAAACCCTGCTGGGTTATGGACCAGCAAAAACCACACACCGGCTGCCAGGACTGCCTGGGGTGGGAGATGTTGCAGGGTTATGGGAGCAATGTGGGGTTTTATGGTTTATTGGCTGAAATGAAATGTCGGGAAACATTTTTGTTCTAAAGGGCAGCGCTTCTGGTCCGCCTGGCGACGAGTTTGTTGGGATCCAAAACTAAATTTATCTAAATTTAACAGGAAAAGTGCATCCTGAGATGAACAAATGAAACAGATGATGGAGGCTTTTCACTGAAGATTAAATATCTCAGAGTTTGGGGGAGTTCTGATCAAATCAGCTCTCAAACTTCCCACCAGTTTGGTCCAGCAAATGCAACACTTCTCTGTTGAAGAAGGCTTCACTGGGTGAGAAGCTCCACCCAAGGAAAAGCAGAAATACAGAGAAGGTTGTTTACTACGAGGGTGGTGAGACACTGGAACAGGTTGTCCAGAGAAGCTGGAGATGCCCCATCCCTGGAAGTGCTCAAGGCCAGGTTGGATGGAACTCTGAGCAACCTGCTCTAGGGGGAGGTGTCCCTGCCCATGGACTAGATGATCTTTAAGGTCCCTTCCAACCCAAACCATTCTGTGATTCAATTGTGAAGCAAAATCCTCTAAATCCACATTTTTCATCGTCTCAGAGCTAGGAGAGGAGAGAACCGCACCATGGCAGAGCTCCCAGTGCCTATTAGCAGCACAAGTTCATTTAATTGTGCTGATTTAGGGAGAAACAGGCTCATCTGTGGCAAACAAAGTCCTTTGTGTTCCAGGTGGGGTAGAGGTGGACGCCCATCGCACCCCAACTCGCTGAGGCACCCTCAGCCCCTCCAGGAAAGCAAAGCTCTCCACCAAATACAAATTCCCTTTATTTTTATTTTTAAGGAACCAACAAGAATGAAATCTCCTTTGGCCTGGAAATGTCCCAGACTGGATTTTCATCGCATGTTGTGGAAGTAAGAGAGTAAACGTGGGGGTTTTAGTTCCTCTCTGTGCAAGCAGGTGCCTCATAGGTTTTGTCCTCGCCAGCAGCTGCAGGTGGGGAGACGAGTATTTGGGGCAAATCATTAATCACGAAGCTAAATTGCAACCACCAGCAGAAGGGAGAAAATGCTGGTGGTGCTGGTTTCTCCCAAGGCGGGAGGGGAGGTGCTGGGAGACCTTCCTTAGGAGCAGCCTGCTGCGGCTCGTCCTGACGCTGTGGCCTCTTGGAAAGGACGTGCTGGGATGTGCTGTGGAGGAAGGTTCTTCTGTGTGGTGGGGCACAGAGGATGGTCAAGCCCCTTCCACCCACGGGCTCTGTGGGATGGCAGGTCCCAGTAAAAAGCCAGCTCAGGGGATTCCTGGGGAGGAGAAGCACCCTGAAAAAAAATTACAGATGGGGTGGAAACGTTCTGGCAAGCTTTAAAATCCCCGTCGTTCCAGGTGTGCTTTGGAGAATGGTTTGCTCAGATATTTATTTATTTATATATATTTTTTGGTTGTTCCATTGCTCTCTTTTTCTGTAAAATTTGGGATTTCTGGAAGGGACCATTTGCTGGTTTCCTCTTCTACGCACTGCAGCCTCCACTAAATATATAGTTTAAAATTGGGCTTTGAGGGACTCCCTTATGTCTTCTCACACCAAACCACCCCATCAAGTCCCCTCATCTATCTCAATTTTTCCCTTATGGGTGGTGAAAGGGACAATTGTCTCCCCTTAACAAGAAATACCCTCAAACTGCTCCTGTTCCCCCACAGGATGGGATTTTGCTGGGGGCAGTGGGTGCCTACGACTGGAATGGAGCCGTCCTGAAGGAAACCAGCAGCGGGAAGGTCATTCCTCTGCGGGAATCTTATCTCCAGGAGTTCCCGGAGGAGCTGAAAAATCATGGAGCGTATTTAGGTAAGAGAACAGAACGAGGCTCTGCTGCCAGGGCTGAATTCATGATTTTATACTTAATAATAGGAAGCACAGCATATTTCTCAAATGACTAATAGCAGCCAGTGCTCCCAGAGTAGGCAGTTCCGTCCCTGGCTCTTTATGAGCTCCTGTTGGCACAGGACCTGAGTTCCTCTTGCTCAGGGATGCATCATCCGTGGGCATCCTCACCTGGGAATAGTCCAGTCTTGACCACAGCATGAAGCACAATGATCGAAAACCCAGAATCCAGCCTGGTGGGGTTGGCAGGGCCCTCCGGAGCTGCTCTGGTGCCACCCCCCTGCTCCAGCAGGGTCACCCCGAGCAGGGGGCCCAGCATCGCAGTGTCCAGGCGCGCTTGGAATCTCTGCACACAAGGAGACTCCACAACCTCTCTGGGCAGCCTGGGCCAGGCTCCAACACCCTCCCCCCAAACAAGTTGCTCCTCCTGCTCAGCTGCAACCTCCTGGCTTCCAGCTGGTGCCGCTGCCCCTTGGCCTGGCGCTGGGCACCCCTGAGCAGAGTCTGGCCCCAGCCTCTTGCCCCCCGCGGGCCCTTGAGCTCTTGCTCAGCATTGCTCAGCTCCCCTCTCAGGCTGCTCTTCTCCAGCTCCACAGCCCCAGGGCTCTCAGCCTTGCCTGCCCACACAGATGCTCCAGCCCCGCAGCAGCTCCGCAGCCTCCGCTGGACTCTCTCCAGTAGCTCCTGGTCTCTCTTGACCTGGGGAGCCCAGAACTGGACTCAGGACTCCAGAGGTGGCCTCACCAGAGCAGAGTAGAGAGGGAGCACAAACGCAGAAGGAGCTCAGGCCCCAGCCAGCCCGGGTCATGTGCAGCACTTACTGGAACGGTTTAAAAAGCACTGATGAAATTTCATGCCTAGGGAGGAAATACCTGCTGGGTTAATCCGTTCCATGTGTGGCCGTTGAAGCTCAGGAGTGAAAATATCAGCCTGGTTTGCAAAATGAAGCCTCTCTCCAGAGCTGGGTGTGCCAGGCTGAGCTGTCCTGTGGCAGGGAGCAGGGTGGGACACCGCGGGGTCCCCCTTCACTGGGGACATGAACAGCCCTTGGACACATGGGACATCTCTCAGGGTGACAGAAGAGTGTTCCTTGGTGTGGGGGACACGGGGACAGCTGTGGCTGTGCAGTGGGTACCTGTGACGGTGTGTGGGAGCTCAGCTGGGCTCTGTCTTTCCCATTGCCTGCAATAAGAAATCCAGGAATATTCAGGCTCACCCAGCACCTGGACCTCGGTGCTTCAAACTTGATGCTTGTTTTAGGAGTATCCCCCCTGGGAAGGAAATATTTAGGCAAACAGAGATGCCAGATAAGGCCAGGGCCCAGGTGAAGGGGTCCATAAACCCTGATTATCTGTGGAGATACTCAAAATGCAACTGGCTGTGCCCACGAATGATCTGACCCAGCTTCGTGGTCGGCCACGCTCTGACTTTCTAATAATTTAAGTAGCATTTAAAACTGACTCCGAATGTGCAGGAACCTGAAGCTGGGTTTGAAAAATAGGATTGTTCAGCCTGGAGAAGAGAAGGATCCAGGGAGACCTTATTGTGACCTACCAGTACCTTAAGGGGACCTACAAGAAAGCTGGGGAGGGGCTTTTTAAAAGGGTTTGTAGTGATGGGATGGGGAGTAATGGCTTTAAACTGGGAGAGGATGGATTTGGATTAGAAATTAGGAAGAAGTTCCTCACCATGAGGGTGGTGAGACCCTGGCACAGGTTGCCCAGGAAGGCTGTGGAGGCTCCATCACTGGATGCGTTCACGATGAGGTTGGACTTTGAGGTTGTGCCAAGACTCTTGGCACGAGTGTGCTGCTCGAGGCGTAGGTAGGACCTGAGCAGGTGGCTCAAAGCCCAGGGTCAAGGCGCTGGGGTTTGTTTGAATGATTTTATCTTTGAAGGAATCTGCATTTCTAGCTTCCCGATCGGGGAGGTGGCCAGAGTTGTGTGAGCAGCTGGGGGCTAATGGAAAGCAGATCACCGGGCAGCGGCTGGGAGCAGGCAGGGAGCTGCTTGGCTGTGCTCACCCGTTTCCCCCCTTCCAGGTTACACCGTCTCCTCCGTCATATCCACCAAGCACGAGCGGATTTACGTGGCGGGAGCGCCCAGGTTCAACCACACCGGGAAAGTCATCATTTTCAGCATGCACAACAACCGCAACCTCACCATCCACCAGGCGCTGAAGGGAGAGCAGGTAACGCCGGGGCACGTGCTGCCAGGGGTGCTGCGCGGATTATTCCACGTGGCACCGATGCTCCTCCATCAATCCTCCCCCTTCGCTTGGCAAACTGTTCCATTCGGCAGATTGTTCCCCGGGATGCCCCGGACGCTGCTGCACCCACAGCTCTGGACCTGTAGCAGGATCAGGGCTCGAAACGTCCCTGTGGTCCCCACCGGGGAGGGTGGCAGCACCCCCGGACACCGGGAGCATTGCTCCCATCCCCTCCTCTGTCTCCTCCAGATCGGCTCCTACTACGGCAGCGAGATCAACTCCCTCGACGTCAACGGCGACGGCGTCACCGACGTTTTGCTGGTGGGAGCCCCGATGTACTTCAGCGAGGGCAGAGAGAGAGGGAAGGTCTATGTCTACACCCTGCGAGAGGTACGTGGCAGCACCGCGGGGCGAGCCGGGGGCACCACGGGAGCTGTGGCCCCTCGTGTCCCCTCCCTGGGCTGGCCCCGGGCTGCGCGCACCCGTCGCCTTCCATCGCACGTCACGGGGCACGGCGCTGGCCCGGAGGCAGCGGAGCTTGGCAGCGCCTCACTGGAGTGGCTGCTGCGAGATGCAAAGAGGATTTGTCTGGTTTCCTTGTTTATAAACAATCTCCGGGGGTTTGCTGGCTGCCAGCGAAGGGAGTCCAGCCTGCGCTGGAGCAGAGCCGCCTCGTCTCCAGGCTTCACCGCTCCCAGCTGGGAGAGCTTCCCGGCCCTGGGGGGGTGATGCATGGGGTGCAAGGCAAGGTCCCAAAGAAGGGCAACGGAGATGGGGAGGAGCAGCTGAGGGACCTGGGGGGGTTGAGCCTGGAGCAAAGGAGGCTCAGGGGAGACCTTCTGGCTCTGCACAACTCCCTGAAATTCAGGAGCTTGGAGCCAGGGGGAGTCGGGCTCTGCTGCCAAGGAACAAGCGCCAGGACAAGAGGAACCGGCCTCAAGTTGCCCCAGCCAGGGGAGGTTGAGGTTGGAGCTGAGGAACAATTTCTTGGGCACTGCCAAGGGTTGCCCAGGCGTGTCCCAGGCTGCCCAGGGCAGGGGTGGAGTCCCCCTGATCCCTGGAGGGGTTTCCAAGCCGTGGAGATGTGGTGCTGAGGGACACAGGGCAGTGGTGCCCTGGAAGGGCTGCGGGAATGGTTGGACTCAATGATCTTCAAGGTCTCTTCCAACCAAAATGACTCTATATTCTGTGATCCAAGCCCTGGAGTCTGGTGGGGTTTTGCAACATGGGTGTCTTGTGGAGAAACAGTCCCCAACCACTTTACCTCCCCCATAACTTCCCTCCAGGGGCACCTTCCTGCCCAGAGGCTGGGCCAGGGCTGGGGCTGTGGGGAGCAGCAAGGTCGGTCCCTCCACCATCGCTTCAGGGCACAGCTGGGACATGTGGCCACCCCATCCCACTTGTGTGTCCAGCAGAGCTCTGGGGCAGGACCAGCTTTGCTGCCACCCTCCAATCTGTCTCAAAATGCAGTTTCTGAGCCAAATCCACCAGACCCTGGAGACACGCCAGTCAGCGAGTAAGGCAATGCTCTGTATCCAAGGTTGGAGAGCCCAACTGGAGCAGAGAGAGTCCCCATATCTAAAGCACAATTCTTTGTGTAATTATTGATACCAGTTCCTATCAAAGGAAGGCAAAGCAGGCAGGGGGCTCGGGTGGGGCTCAGCCCTCTCCAAGGACATGCTGAGCTGAAAGTCGCCCAGCCCCAGGAGGGTTCTCACCTCCTGCCTTAAAGAAATTGCTCACACCTCTCCGCATCATGTTTGTCTTTGAGAGTTTTCTCCTCTTGCTGCTGATGATTTGGGGTTTGTTTATTTGTTTTATTTATTTGATATTTTTGCCTTTTCTGTTCGGCTGGTCTGGCAGAACCATTTTGTTTCCAGTGGTGCCCTCGTAGATCTGCAGAGCTACCAGAACTCCCGCTTCGGCTCCTGCATCGCTGCCGTGCCCGACCTCAACCAGGACTCCTACAACGACCTTGTGGTTGGGGCACCTTTGGAGGATGAGCACCAAGGAGCGATATACATCTTCCTTGGCTTCGAAGAGACCATCCTGAAGAAATACAAGCAGGTATGGCTGTGGGGTGTGTCGCTTGTTCTTGTTCTTCATTAGAATAAATGTCACGCGTGGACGTTAGATGGATAGAGCACAATAATTTCATAGAGTCATAGAATAGTTTGGGTTGGAAGGGACTTTTCAAGGTCATCTGATGCACCCCCCCTGCAGGGAGCAGGAACATCTGCAACCAGAGCAGGTTGCTCAGAGCCCCCAACAACCTCCCCTGCAATGGGGACAGGGATGGGGCAGCCACCACCTCTCGGGGCAACCTGGGCCAGGCTCTCCCCACCCTCAGCACCAACAATTTCTCCCTTCACTACCAGGTCCCTGTCTCTGCTGTGCTGAGGACTCTGGAGCTTCAGCCAGGCTTCAATTTCTTGAGGAAATTTCATTCATCTCATTACAGTTTCAATCGTTTAGTTTTTTATATCCATGTTTGAATGTAACATGATTTTTCCTTTTGATCTGGTAACATATTTCATCCTTATAGACTCAGGTCAGATATTAAGGCTGTTGCTGCCTCGTGAGATGGTCAGAATCAAACTGTGATCGTTCATCTAATTGACCAGCTTTATTTCCTTATGGACTAATTCGTGTTTAAGGTTTATTACTATTTTGTGATGTGGTCCGACCCTTGTTTCACACACAATATTGCCTTGTTAATTATTACTGGCGGGTAATTCTTCTTGGGAGGGGTCCAAGACAGAGCAAATGGAGGGTATGGAAAAAGAGCTTGAAAATGATCTCAAATATTTCTCTCCCTTGGAAAGGGGCATCTTCAGTAGCGTGGTGGAGGCCAGGATGGCAAACCCCTTCCTTCTTGGGCAGGGATGCTCCTGCTGGAATCCAGCCTGGATTGTCCCCTTTGCTTTTCAGCGGATAGCAGCTGCGGACCTCGCACCAGGCCTGAGGTATTTTGGATGCAGCATCCACGGACAGCTGGACCTGAACGAAGACGGGCTCATAGACTTGGCCGTCGGCTCTCTGGGGAACGCCGTGCTGCTGTGGTTAGCTCCACGTCTCCTGGCGCTGTCCTCTGCCCAAAGCTCGTTGCAATATGCTGACATTTTTTGAGGGGAAAGCTGATCTCCCGACAATCTGACCCATCTCGCCACAAAAACAGCCCCCTGTCCGTCAAGGCCGTGGGATTTCGATGCCATTGGGGCCTAGGAGGATGTTGTTGTCATGTTGAATTCCATCATTAGCTTCCCAGGAGTCTCAAACCAGCTAATTGATTCGTGGTCGTTTGCCCAGGCTCCCTCTGGTCTTATTTAATAAGAACTGTTTGGAAATATTGATTAAGGTTTGGGAAGGTTTTGGCTGAGGACGGAGGGTAGCTGTGCCCAGCAGAGATGGGTCACCCTGGGGTGTGCACGCAAGGGGCCAAATCCTGCTCTCAGTGCTGAGCTACTCCACTGGTATAAGCAGGAGGCAAATATGTGAAGGGATTTTAACCTTCAAACGTTACGGAGTTGAGCTGAGAGTAGAGCAGCGTGCTGCGGTGGCCTTTGGTCTTCCTCAGCACCTTCTTGATGTCGAGAGAGAGCAGAAAAGGGTGAACCTGGAGGTGTGGGAGACTTTGGAAGGATGCTGCAGATGCGTATGGGCATCCCGTGCAGCAGCAGCACCACCATCTCCTGACCCTTGCTTGCCCCACAGGTCCCGCAGCGTGGTCCAGATCAACGCCAGCATCCGCTTCGAGCCCTCCAAAATCAACATCTTCACCAAGGACTGCAAGCGGAACGGGAAGGACGCCACCTGCATGTCGGCCTTCGTCTGCTTCACCGCCGTCTTCCTCTCGGATCACTTCCAGACGGCCAGCGTGGGTAAGCGGCACGGCTGCTCGCGCCACCAAAACCCCCAGATCGTGCGTTGTCCAGGTCTCCAGCCTGAGGGAGCACCCGGGTTCTGCCAAGAGAAAGCGTCCAGGAGCTTGGCACATCTCGAGGCACGCAACTGCCACATCCCTTTTTACCCACAAATTTATCGCTGTCCCAGCTGGCGTAGCAGGGATGGTGGCTCTGTCATTAAGCAGCACCAAGGAACACCCCAAGGACACAACCTTACCTGTGTTTCCCCTCTTGTCTCACCTACCCCCTGGGGCCAAGCTCTCCCACGGCTCATCTTGCTGTGGGATGTCACCACCACCTCTCCAGCCAGTGGGACGGGAGAGGACATGCCCCGACCACGTCCTGCAGCGCTCCTCCACCCTCCCCGCTGCAAGGATGCGACACATCTGCCGCCCATATGTGCATATTTCCCTAATATCCCGGGAATCTCTGAAGTTATTGGCCAACTCTGCTCTTAAACCTTCGCGTGTTGCCGTGACCTACCCGGCAGGTGCCCGTGACGCAGCTGGACACGGGGTGGTAGCAGTGGTGGCCCGGCCCCCTGCAACCCGGCAGCAAACGCTGTCAAAGGAAAATCAACTCCGGAGTGAAGCCAAAGGAGACGCTCCCATCCCCGAGAGCAAGAATTCTGATCTGTGCTAGCAAATCCAGCGTTCTCCTCCCAGCTGCTTTGTGGAGCTCGCGGGATAGAAAGCGGAGGAGGTTTTCCTTTATTTATTTAATTTTACGCTGATTCCTGCCCAGAAGAGCCACCCCGTGGACGGTGCGTGGTGAGGGCTGACGGTGGCTGTTTGCTTCTGCGCATTTTACGTCGCACTGGGGTAGTGGCTGCAAATCCCACCCTGCGTGGCGCTGGGTTGGGGGTCTTCAGTTTCTGCTTTGCAGGAAGGAAACGATTCCCAGTAAAGCACCCAGAAATAGAAGGGTGCTCCAGGGTACGGTACCTCCAGAACCTGTTCAGACCAGCATGTGAATATATGAGGCGAATAATTACATACCCTGCACAGATTCTACGTGGTACCTTGTCATAATGTGATTTTGAAGTTCTTCATTTGCCCTGGACGGTGGCTGCTTTGCCCAGAAGAAATGTCTGTTAGAAACAGGCAGCTCTAACTAGGACCTGATTGTCTCTTAGCGTGTTCTTTACCGTGCTCCTCCCAGCTGGACAATGGGGGCAATATTCACCTTGAATGCTGGGTTCAGTTTTGGGCCCCTCACTCCTAGAAGGAATTTGAGGGGCTGGAGCGTGTCCAGAGAAGGGCAACGGAGCTGGGCAAGGGGCTAGAGCAGGAGGCTGGGGTGGAGCGGCTGAGGGACATGGGGGTGTTGAGCCTGGAGCAAAGGAGGCTCAGGATAAGACAAGAGGAAACAGCCTCAAGTTGTACCAGGTGAGGTTTAAGTTGGACCCGAGAAACAATTTCTTCGCCAAGACAGTGGTGGAATCTCCATGATCCCTGGAGGGGTTTCCAAGCCGTGGAGATGTGGTGCTGAGGGACACGGGGCAGTGGTGCCCTGGCAGTGCTGGGGGAATGGTTGGACTCGATGGTCTTCGAGGTCTCTTCCAACCAAAGCGATTCTATGATTCTCTGGGTCTGAGTACACAAAATCCCATTTTTGACCCGCTGTTGCTCTCTAAGCGAGCGTAACCGCGGGGAGAAGCCCTGACAGCCCTGCTCTCCTTCCAGCGCTGCGATACAACACGACCATCGACGAGCGCAGGTACACCCCGCGGGCTCACCTGGACGAGAGCGCCGAGCGGCACACGCAGAAGGGGCTGGTGCTGCCGGCCGGGCAGGAGCACTGCGACAGGCTCCAGTTCCACGTCTTGGTGAGTGTGAAGGGGGGCAAGGCTGAGCTCTCCTCCTCTACCAGCCCAGGGGGAGATGCTCTTCACCTTGTCCTAAACATCGATGTGTCTGTCGGGATGTGGTTGGAGGAGCCTCGATGGCTTCAAGGAGCTGGAAATTGGCTTCATCCCCGTGCCTGGCTTTCTTCGCGCTGGGTTTGATGTGGTCAGGGATGGAGCTGCTGGCGTACGGCAGCTGCTGGGTCCCCAAGCGGTGACTTCATTGTGGCCCCAGCTTGCACTGTGCTTCTTTCCACGAGCTGCTCGCTGTGCCGTTGGGGAGGGCGTGCACTCCTGACACCCGGGTCAGGCCGGTCCTCCCGCTCCAAAATTGGTGAAAGCTCTTTTTTTTTTTCCATTGGGAACCAAAGGCCCCCATGCCAATCGCAGTGCCCCCACCCTCTGCACCCCGCTGACCAGCAGGGCCCCCCCTCCCTGGGTGCAGGAGCCAGAGGAACCCTCTGCATCGCTCGCAGGGAACAGCTGATGCACAAGCCTGGCCAAAATCAAACATTCCCAATGAATGAGGAGGATATCGCGGAGGCCAGGGGAGGCCGAGCTGCCAGACTGGCCCGGCCCCAAGCCCCAGCCTGAACCGCCGTGAACTTCTGGGAAATTTGAGTCTGGAGCTTGACATGGAGCTTGTGATTTAGCCCAAGAAGCATCTCGCTTCGGAGGATCTAGCTGCTGGGGCAAGGCATGGGAAGAGCTCACAGAGCTGCAGGAGAGGTGCAGCTTGGTTACAGAACAGGCAAGCTCCAGGTAAGGGTTGCAGGACAGCTCTGGGGACAACCCCTCATGGAGCATCCACCTTTTGGAGCCAACATCTCCAGGGTGAAATGTTTCCAGCACCATCAGACACGTACGTGTGGATGGCTGTTGAGCAGCACCGCCGAGCTCGGGTTGTCCCTGCCCCTGGGTAAGGCTTAGCTGGAGATAGGGGGTGATTACACACCAACATTGCGAAGCTTTTATTTCATAGAATAATCACATGTGCCTCTAGCTCTGCCCTACCTCGCTCTTTGCTGCTGTCCCTCCACGAGCAGGAGCACTGTCCTTCTCAACAATACCTTCTGTCCACCGCAGGACACGGCTGACTATGTGAAGCCGGTGACGTTCTCCATCGACTATGAGCTGGAGCAGCCTGAGAATGGCCCCATGCTGGATGACGGCTGGCCCACCTCGCTCAAGGTCTCGGTAGGTAGTGACGCCGACCTCCCAGCGTGCCTTTGATCAGGCACCTGGGCAGCAGATTTATCTCTGGGTGTAATATTTACTTTATCTTGGGGCTGTAATCCCTGATCCTTCCCGTGATCATAGAATCACTGACTGGTTTG
>WEIS01096746.1:0-15996 GCA_013389965.1 Todus mexicanus
AAAAAATAAATAAATCATACTTTCCAAGGGCTTTGGCTTCATGAGCAAGGTGGTTGCCTGGTGTGTTCCTGGACCCACATCCTCACCTAATTTTTGGCCTATAGCTAATGCACCTAGGCTAATGGCCATGTTGTAGGCTGCTTTTGTAGTCAGTAGACTGACTACCAGTCTGCCTGGGATCTGAGATGTACTTCAGCCAGGTGATTTAGAACTCTAATGCGAGAAGAGGACAAAGCACCCAGTGGGGAGTGTGGCAATGAGAAAATGAGGCATTGGCACTGAAGAATATCTTCCTGAAAACTCAGTGTTTATTGAAATGCTTGTTGAATATTTCTGTATTTCATCTTGACAAAACCCCCAAACAAACAACCACCTGTTGTTCAAGATTTGATACCAGGTTGGTAAAGGGCCATTGGTCTACTTCAGTGTCTTTCTGGATGTGCTTGGACCCTAAACAGGCGGTGCTGGAGAAACTTGAGGCTGAGCTGCTGGAAGCCAACCAGAACCAGCAAACACTGAAGCAGAACTCCCTTGAGCTGACGGAGCTCAAACATCTGCTGAAGAAAACCCAGGACTTCTTTGAGGTGAGAGGCCTCTTTCCTCTTCTAACAGAGATGTGGAAGGTTCCTAAAAACACTGACATTTTCATTTGATGTGTGTTGTTGTTACTGATTTTTAATCAAAATTTACCAGTCTTTACCACAAGCCAGTTTGCACAGACACCTCAATCACTTTGTGATTTGGTCTAGGTTATCCTGCTCCAGCAGGCGGATTGGACTAGATGATCTTTTGAGGTCTCTTCCAATCTCTACTGTTCTGTGAATCTGTGAAGCCTGCATTGTTCCATGAGTCAATGGGACTCGAAAGCATGGTTCCCAGATCTCTTTGAAAATGGCATTTATATGTTTCAGTTGCTAAGATATAGTTTACCTTTCTTTTTTTTTTTCTTTTTTCCCTTTGGTCTAAATGTCTGTGGAAAGCTATTTTTAGGGGAAGAAATGTCAGGAGAAAAATGTGAGAATAGTTTGAAAACTGGCAATGCTGAATAGTTTTTTAAAACTAATGTTTTCCAGGCAGAAACCAGTCTGCCAGATGACTTCTTCAGTGAAGACACATCTGGACTGCTGGAGCTGAGAAGCACTCCTTCTTCTGCAGCTGCCAAGCTGGGGTGTGTATTGGTGATAGCCCCCATCTTGGCCAGGCTTCCCACCTGCACTGCATTGCTGTGACATGGGTACACTTCCTTCAGCTTCTTAGCAGAGGTTGCTCACCAACCTCTTCAGCATAGCTGTTTAACGAAGATGAAAGAGTTGACTGTCCTCTGAAGTTATCATCAAAACTATCATGAGGTTATGCGTTAGTGGGACAAATGGACTTTTACTTCCAGGCCACCAATTCTAATGATTCTAATGATCCCTCAGATGCTGTCAAATCACAGCAAAAAGCCATGCGATTGCTTGCACTGGACTTTGTCTACAACAGAAAGTATCACTGAGGGTGAGAGTTAGGAGAGCAGAAACATCACCATGTGTATTGCTGACGGTAATTGAGTGGACAGCATAGACTCAATCAGCTTTCCCTTGTGTCCACATCACCTAAATGTGGTGAAACTCACTGATGCTGTTCTCCCAGGCTGGTGTTTTTTACCTGCTCATGCTGGTATTTCTGAAGTCCTGTTCAACTCTTTTTATGGGCAAAGCATACGCTTGCAGAGGGCTTGCCTTAGTGGGTGCATACCAGCATAGCATGTTGCTCTTCAAAGGTGTAGTCTGGTGCTTTGTGGGAAAAGGAAAAGAGGAGGGTGTAAAGAAAAAACACCATTTCAAAATTGCTACCTCCTACCTCTGTCATTCAGGTGCTCTCTGTTTGTGTGACTTTAAGAATCTCTCTATTCCTCCATTTCTAGCCAGAATTGTCTCTTCTCCCTTTTCTGTTGACCTGGGGAAGACTTACAATGTTTTACAGAAAAAAAACAGTCAGTAGATTGAGATAAGAGCCAGGCTTGAGCAAGAGGGTCTTTCCTAGAAGTGCCTACAGCAGCATCAAGAGCTCTGGCTATCACAGACTAGAAAACTAGAGATTGTAAAATCATGTGTTACAGGTCCTAAAGACTTAGAACGGGCTTGTAATTTCTTTATCTTTTGACTCTGCTCAGATTCACAGCAGGGGTCATAAAAAGAGAAAGGATGATACCTTTTGAGCGTTTACTGTGGAGAGTCTGCAGGGGAAACATCTACCTGAGGTACACTGAAATGGACACCCCCCTGGAGGACCCTGTGACAGTAGGTACCAACCTGGTTTTGCTTCACACTGCTCCTCGTGTGTGCCTGTGACCTGCAGAAACTGAATTGGTGCCCTGGCTGTGCTGCAGCACCACGTGCCTCGCCAGAGCTGGGAATGTCTGACTGCAACCTGTAGAGGAAAGATGGGAAAGCTGGAGGATGGGAAAAGTATTTTTGCCATTGCTTTCCCTTTTTGCCGCTATTGAGGTGACTTCTCTTTCCTGTCAGGTTAAGATGCTTATAAGCCCTAGGAGGGTGGCTCTGTTATGGGGAACCCTGGGGAGGCAGGGCTGGGGCTGACCTCACCTGTGGCTAGCCATGGAGGGTCAATCCTCCTTAGTGTCTCTGGGGTGAGCTCTGTGCCCTGGTGCACCTCTGGTTTCCTATACATCCACTTTACATTGTTCCTTCGCCCATAACCCAGGTCTGCCATCCATGCCTGGTCCCTGAAGCAGCATCTAGGGAAAACATTGCTGCTGGAAAACTGGGGTGGGGGGGGATAAGAACAACCCAGTAGAGTCTGATGAAAAAAACCAAAACTCACCACCTTTTCTGCACTGGACAATTTGCTCTGAGTGTGTTAAATCCTGCTTGAATTGTGTTGCAGAGAGAAGAGGTGAAGAAAAATGTGTTCATTATCTTCTATCAAGGAGAACAGCTAAAACAAAAAATCAAGAAGATTTGTGATGGGTAAGGCAGGCCTAGGGGCAAGCCACAGTGACTCCCATGGAGGTGTTTTCCTGTCAGCCTAGGCTGGCTGAATTTGGAGCTGGAGATTACATCTCCAGCTCTCCGGCTGTCAGCTCTGCCACTGAGCTCCCTTCCACTTGTCAGCTCTGCTGATCTTAATCATAAAAGATATCTGTCACCTTGGCACTTGGAAATTGAGGTCCTAAATTTTCCAAAGTGACTTAAAGCTCTCGGGACTTGAACTTGTTAGGTTTTTCACCTGGGACATCTTAAAGGGGACTATTCTTTAAGAAATACTCAGCATCCTTCCCCTGAAAATCAGAGCCCCTATCTTGGGCACTGAAAATGTGGTAATTCCTGACCTGCTCTCCAGCCTTTTTGCATTTCATCATAAAAAGATGATGCTGTTGTTTATTCAACCCTTTCCCAAGGCCTTTGAGCAGTATCTGTGTAATCAGAGACAGAGCCCAGAAGAGAAATGAAAGCTTCATACAACCTGACTTGTTTCCACCCTGTTAAGCATCTTGAAAAGATAATTCAGGTTGGATATTTTGTTACTCTTTCATAACGCTGATGAGTGATGGGCATTGTTGCATTGTAAATCAGATTTGACAAGGGGATCTGTCTGCTGTCACCAAATCCATGTCAGGTATAGCCTCTTGGACAAGCAGGGCCAGCCAAGTGCCTGCAGGCTGCAGAAGGTCGCAGGGAGGGGGTGAGCAATTGCTCTTACTTGACATGTGCACTCAGGGTAGGTCTTTCCTTACATCCTGCTTTTAATCAGGATAAAAGCAGAAAGATCAGTTCATCCAGCTGGGGGAACTAACTTCAGTCCTCTGAAGCAACAGACCCCTGGGGACTACCAGCAACTCCTGAATTAGAAATGGGGCTCTCCAAGATGCCTTCCATACGCAGTGGAGGGCAATGCTCATCCTGAGAGCAATCCAGCCCTCCTGAGGTGGGCATCCCTCCCTGTGAAGCAGCAATGGGAGCATGGACAGCTGGGGAAAGACTCCCAGCTTTCAGCCACTAGTTTCTCATCCTGAAATTCAGACATGGAGGAAGTTTTGCCATCACGACCGTACAGGATCAGTCTGCCACTGCTAGTGGTCTTTGAGCTTTCTGCAAGCCTTGTTCTCTTTCTGGATTACAATTTCCTGCTTATGTCCTGGTTCTTTACCTGCTTTTTAGACACTTCGGAACCCTTCTCTCCTGCAGTTATGGGCAGTGGCTGGTAGCAAGCACTTGCCGTTGCACATTCCCTGTGCCAATGGCCTTGCAAGTTGCTAGGCCATATGCATTTATAGCTGGCTACAGTTACCGCTTCTTTTTTGAGGCCTTTTTTTAAAAATTTCCTTGCAGCATTTTAAATTTATGACAGTCAAAAGCCCAATCCTCGTTTTCAGTGTGATGCCTGTCAGCATTCTCATTATTGATTGAGCCCAGAATCGTTCAAAACGAAGGCCTGACCTTCGTTTTGAAAGGGCGTAGCTGGGAGTGTGCAGGCAGGCAGCACTGGGAGTGTGAGTGGATCCCTGCAGGGTGGGCCATGATGTGCAAAGTTGTTATGAGCTAGTGGCATGGACGTAGTGGTAGGTTCATAGAAAGGGATCTAGACTGGTTTCTCTCATACTTTTGTAACTGAAGATAAAACATACCTACCCAAGACATACTCATAGGATGTCCTTTGCACTGCTGGTGCACTGTTTTGTGTTTATTGCCAGCTGATTAAGCTACACTTGAAATCATCCTTTACATGTTTTCTTCCTCTCTTTCAGATTTTTTGCTTGCTAATATGCACATATATAGGGATGTTTTGCTGAGTGGCAGTTTTTTAAATGTGTTAATCCCATGACTCTCCTTTTGTGCTCTGTGGGTCATCAGCCATCCCTGGTATCCAGGCCAAGACCTGTGTCTGGTCCATCTTTAAGGCAGGGTTAACTATACCTAAAGCAGACGGCAGTGTCATTTCAGATCAAGCAGGACGATTCTGCTTAGCACTAGGTCATCATTCATGACAAGTAAATATCCTGCAAAAAATCATGAGACTGGGATAAGCCAGTCTCCTGCAAGGCAGGCTAGGATTTGTTTGGAGAGCAGCGTGCCTCAGGTGGCACTTGTAGTCCCTGCTTGACTCTAATTGGTAACATTAGTCTGCCAATTTCATGAGCATTAAGTCCATGCACAAATTTATTAGTGAAAGTGTAGAGGGAGCAGGGAGGAGGAAAATGTACGAAATTTTCTTTTCCTCCTTTTCTTGCAGCTGCCTCGGTGCTAATGTGAATACTAAACTGGGTTTATCAATGTAAGGATTCCCTGCTGAATTCTCCCGGAGCTTTCAGAGCTGTCTGTGCCATTAGGGCAAAACCGATACTCAGTATGCAAAATGGCTGTTAAAAGATCAAAGCAACGCTGCTGCAATAACGTTATTGGAAACGGGGAACTGTACAGCATGGAGGAGTAAGCTTTCAAGTTTGATTAAAAATCCTTATTAAAGATGAACTAAGGGCTGTGAAGAATAAGAAGATGGAAATAATTAGGTAGGGTGAATAACCTTTGGAAACGAATACCAGGTGTTGAGTGAGGAGAGATTCGATTCTGGAAGGGGAATTTTAACTGAGGAGCACGTGCTCTCATTACACACAGCTTTGGACTGATCTCTAGGAAACTGCAGCATGTTTTGTTCAATTTGCAACTGTCCTCGCTTGCATGCATGCTGGAACTGATTTTGGAGAGCAGGTGGTGATATATCTATTCTGTGCTCTGACAAAGCCGGAACATGATGTTTATCTGTACACAGAGCATGCACGTTTTTGTCTCTTAAACAGGGATAGACCCCTATGACCCTGTTACATCTTCTTTTAATTCATCTCACGTGCAGACAGGCAGTTCCTTCAGCAATCGTAGCTCAGAGTAACTCCGCTGCAGGATGGCAGAAGTGTGTTGCCTTCGGTGGGCAGATCTCCACCCTGTAAAGACGAGTGATCTCGTCCTGCAGACCTGTTGGGGCAAGATTGAAGGATGACATTTACAGCGTCCCTGAAGTGGCAGGGCTGGCACAAGCACTAGATACCACTGAACAAACCGAGTAGGAAAAACTGGAAGGATCTCTGCTATTTTAGTTACTGCAGCACCTCAGCTCAGTTAAAGCTTGTACGCGCAGAGCCTTGTAGCAGCACACCTTGTGATCTGTGAGGTCCCAGTGGGAGCTCCTTGCGCCTGCTCTTTGTGCATGAAGCGTTGTCTGGGACTTGTTTTGCAGGCAGGGCAGGTAGCTGTACACTTTTCAGAGAGACATGCACCTTATTTATTTCTAGTTGGTTGTGTTGGGTTCATATAGTGGCTTTAAGACACCACAGTGTGCTGCACTAGCGTATGCACCTTTACACTAGTGTGACTCGCAGCTGTACTAGAGAAGCTCATGTTGCAGCAGTATACAACTCTTGCATGGAGATAAGACCTTCACTCACATCTTAGAAGCCCACATTAGTCCTTATTACACCACATTAAACAAACCACTTGAATCTCCCACATAAAGCTCTTAAGCTGTATCAAGGGGGCTAGCTTATACAAGCATTTATACAGGCATGGCCACATTTGACATAACATACCACTCTCAGGTGTTTAAAAACTTCACCCATCCTTCCCTTGTTCCCAAGCTATCTAGCCAAAGACAGCTGCTTCTAGGACAAGAAACCAAGAGCCGGCTGTACGGTCATTCTCGTTTTGTTTTATCTTGGAAACAGAGGCGTTTGAGGTTATTTTTGCAGGGTTATTGACTCCCACAGCCTTCATGCAGAAAAGGTGTTGTCCCGCTGTGCAGCAGTAGCTCAGCTGATGCCTTCCCCCAGTGACTGCGAGGGGGAAGTGCAGGCACAGGGACACGGCATTTTTCCAGCCTCGGTGCAAGAGGGACATCTGTTGGCCACTGTGTTAACGAGGCTGCGTTTACCAGAGTGTTTGGGTTTGGGGTTTTTTTTGTCTCTTTGCAATTCAAGCAGTTTGTGGGCATAAGGGAGGTGCTTACATATAAGTGTTGGCCATCATATACCTTGCAAGCACCTGAGACAGGGAGTGTTGGGGGTTTTTTTCAGCTAAAAGAGTTTAAAGGATTTTTTTTTTCCTCATGAGAAGATAAATTTACTTTTTTGGACTCTTCAGAGAGACTAGGCACAGCTTTGTAGTATGTAAGAAGAGTATATTACTGGGTGAGGAATAAAGTGCTGTTTCCACACCTTTCAGATAAGAATCTAGAAGAAGAGAAAGTCAGTAAAATAAATCGTGTTTCTCCCTTCTCTCTTACTGTGGCTAGATTTCGTGCCACAGTGTATCCCTGTCCAGAATCTGCCACTGAGCGTCGAGAAATGCTTGATGGAGTCAACACAAGGATTGAGGATTTGAACACAGTAAGTGTCAGCAGCTTTACTCAAGTCTGAACCCTGCAAGTGGGACCTGCCCACATATTTGTCCTGTTCAAAACCCTGTGACCATGGCCAGATGCCAGGCTTGTTTTGGGAACTAACTGTGCAGAGCTGGCCAGGGACTGGGGATGAATCCACCAGCCCAGAGCAATCCCACCTGCTGTTTGTGGAGGCCTGTGCTTATGCTCTAGTCTGCTCATTTACACACCCTAGGAGCTGCAAGTGGACAGCCTCCCATGTGAGGAGCTCAAAAACTACTTGCTGCTGTTGGCCATGCAGAGGTCAGAGGTTTAGACCAGGCTACCAGTATTGTAATCAAATTGCACGTTGTCCAAAATGGTTTCATCTAGCTCTTACAGCACAATTTCCCTCAGCAGCTCACCCAGTTGTTCAGTCACAACTGTGGTGTAACTATACTTAACTCAGAAAGGATTCCAGAGATTTCTTTTGTATTTAGATTAGGTTTTCCTTACTGAGGAAATCTTGGAGTGCTTGTCACAATAGCAATGGAAAGCCAAGTCTGCTGTTAGAGAAGTACAAGTCTCCAACCTCTTTACTCCAACATCTAACACTAGGCTGAAAAGTACAAGTTCAGTTGTTATGGGTGCTCAGTATCTTGTACATCCATATACTGTATCAGGACTTCACATGTTTTGAAGAGATTCCTGCCTGTGAACTTTGTATTGTCACACACAACAGTCAGTGGGTCCCGAATCAGGAGGCAATGGACACCTTGCTTGCCTGAGGTGGCCAATCTGGCAATTGACATGGTGCTGTCACCCCCTCCGTGGATGCCTGTGACTCTCAAGCCTGCACACGTCTGCCTCCAAATTGACTTTCACTCCTAAGAACTGTGGGCAACTAGGCTTCTCCAGCACTTGTACACCATGTGGGTTATCTTCCTAACACATTATCTTCCTCGCTTATCACTGTAGAAGCCACATGATGCATGGAGGTCCCACCAGGGCTATGAGTTGTAGCTGTAGCAGTGCAGGCATGTTCATGGATATCATCTGCCCCAAGTTCATACCCCTTAGTTGTCTACAGGAGATGGCAGGGCAGGAGCACATCATGAGATATGACCAGTCTGTAAACAGCTGTGTAAGGAGCCAGTCCCACAGCTCCGTAACTCCTGATGATCTCCTCTAAACCTACAGAGGCTTGAGGCCATGCAGGGCAAATCTTTAGCGAACAGCACTGTGCACCTGGTGTCAGGTTCTCCTGTGTCCAGACCTGCAAACACTGCCCCCCAGGATATCCACAAATTCATACAAATCATTCCCTTTTCACAACCTTCTTTGACCTACCTTCCACAAACAACTACTGAGTAGGTCATACCACCTATGCCTTCCTATCTTGAGCGCTGCCTGTGCTGTGCTTACAGGTGATAACACAAACTGAGTCTCACCGCCAGCGACTGCTGCACGAGGCAGCAGGAAACTTGTGGTCCTGGGGGATCAAAGTGAAGAAAATCAAGGCCATCTACCACATCCTGAACTGCTGTAACATCGATGTCACCCAGCAGTGTGTCATTGCAGAGATCTGGTTCCCAGTCGCCGATGCTAGCCGAATAAAAAGAGCTCTTCATCACGGAATGGTAAGAGATCAACACTTTGGGTCCCTGAAGCTCTCACCCAAATGGCATTGTTTGTATGTTGAGCATACATTCAGATTTCTGTCTGTTACTGTAATGGTGGGCTCCCTCTTCTGTTTTAATTAAAGTTGAGGTTGTTGCATGATCACTTGGCCTCAGGTAGTTTAAGGTCAGTATTAAATCTTAGCAGGTTTGTGATCGACCCACAAGTCATCGTCAATGCTGGCAGCTCTCCCTGTACAAATCAATAGCACAGAAAACAGAGAAATCTGGATATTAGAAAAAGGGTTCAGATATAGCACTCTTGAGCCCAGCTTTCATGTTGCCATCTGTGCACATACGGACACAGACCGTGGTGCTGTGGGATCAGTTCTTTTCTGATAGCCACCCTGTCTGTGTCTGTCCTTGTCATTGGCTTTGCAGGAGCGCAGTGGCTCTACTATTGCCCCTATCCTTACTGCTGTGCACACCAGGATGGCACCACCCACTTTTAACAGGACCAACAAGTTCACAGCTGGATTTCAGAACATCGTGGATGCATATGGAGTGGGCAACTACAGGGAGATGAACCCAGGTGAGAAACACTGGAGCACCTGGCTTGCTAGAGCCAAAGTAAAGCTTTTGAGCTCCATCACTATCCTAAATCATGTACTCATTGCTGATTGAGAATCGTATTTTCTGCTGGTAAATATTGATACTGTTAGGTGCATAGGCATGGATTTTCTCAGACAAAGATTTTGGCTGTTGGTCTTCAGTAATTGTGGCAGGACTAATGAACTACACAAATACAGGACAGGGAACAAATGGTCAGGTAGCAGCTCTGAGGAAAAGACCTTAAGCTCACAAGGCAAATGTAAGTTGAGCTCATCGTGCTTAGGCAAAAAAAAGGTCAAAAGGACCTGAGAAAAGTGTGAAACAATGGTAGAGAATTTCAAAGAGTCCGCTGAGAATGAACCAAAACCTAGAAATGGGTGCCCATGGGAAAGAATGGGATGAACTCAGATTGTCGAGGATAGGAAAACTGAGCAACATGATAGTAAACTTCAAGTACATCATTCTGTTGCAAAACAGAATGCAGTTGTCTACATGTGGTGTTTATTTTGGTGAGACAAGAAATGAAGGCTAAAATCGCAAGGAGGATGCAGATCGCCCAGTTGGACAATCTTTCTGATGACCAAGCTAGTTATGCACTAGATCTGACTGCCTGGTGTGTAGGAGTGGGGTCTTGGAAGCCTTTAAAGGCAGCATCTGTGGGGAATGGTTTGGTGGGGTGGACCGCTTCTCTGCTGAGGCTTTTTTCTTTAGGGGGAGCTGAGCTTGTTGTTTCCTTCCTGCAGCTCCATACACTATCATTACTTTCCCCTTCCTGTTTGCGGTGATGTTTGGAGATTGTGGCCATGGTGCTGTTATGCTGGGTTTTGCACTCTGGATGGTCATTAACGAGAAGAGCCTTCTGGCCCAGAAAAGCACTAATGAGGTGAGTACTAGGGAGCTGGTGCACTCTTATCAGCACAGGGAAAGGCTCGTCATCCCCATTTGATAGAGGGGGCATCCAGCCTCCCAAAGGCTGAGTGGAGATCCTTTGAAGATGTTTGTGAGGCAGAGATTTGGCAAGTAACCCTGTCTACTTCTTCACAGAGACCTGGATGGGCCCGAGGGACCCAGAGTTTCCTATGAATAATTGTATATACATAGATTAGTGCAATCCCACCTTATGCTGGCTGACACTCACCATTTGATGGGACTGCGGGTACTATGGTCACTGGCACTGTCTTCTCCTTCTGCAGATCTGGAACACCTTTTTCAGTGGGCGCTACCTGATCCTGCTCATGGGCATATTCTCCATGTACACCGGCTTCATCTACAATGATTGCTTCTCCAAATCGTTCAACATCTTTGGCTCTTCCTGGCATATCATCCCCATGTTTAAAAATAACACTTGGAAGTAAGTGGCTAAATGTGGGAGACAAGTGAAAACACACCAAATGGAGCACGTAGGCTTTGAAAGAAAGACACAGTGGCTGCCTGTGTGGGGAAGGGAAGAACTCCCTGCTGTGGATGCAGTCATGAATGAATCAGAGGTTTTGTCTGACACACACATGCACAGACAAACTCTATTGAAATGGAAATGTAGAGTTACCCAGAACGCACCAGTTTGTTCAGGCACTGATGTGCATAAAAATCTGCAGGTGTCTGGGACTGGTGTGTAGAGAATTATCAGTGTGATGGAGACCATCATTGTTTGTAGGACCCATTTACGTACACACACACATGTGCACACAAGTCCAGGATAACAGTTCAGAGAACGGCTGGAGTCAGTGACCGGTATCATGTCATAATCCTCAGCATATCTCACATAAACATACCATAGGCTCATATGGTGAGATAAAGCTGCAAAGGCTGTTTCACTTTTCTTTTGTAGTAAGGATGTGCTTCTGGAGAATACTGTGCTGCAGCTGGATCCAGCAGTCCCAGGGGTCTACTCTGGAAATCCATATCCATTTGGAATAGATCCGGTAATTAAATTAAATTGCTCTAAGACAATTTGTATTTCAATTACGTCTCTACATATCAGGTGCATCAGTAGCTCCCTGCTCTCTCTCCTGAAGCTGTGCTCTTCACTGCTTCCTCTTTGTCTATTCTTTACATAGTTGTTGCGATGCTTCTCTTTAGCAATCAAGGGTATATATTGCTGACAGTTTTGCACAGGCAGCAGCAAAGTGGTAAGAAAGAAGGAACTTTGATTTCACTGGAGAATGTTCTCGTGCTGCACTTTCTGCTCTGCCACTGAGCTGCTAGACTCAGTTTCCTTACTTGGGTACTTCACTCATTCCAGAGCTACCTCACAAGTTCAAGAGCAAAGTCCTAATTTCTACACGATGTATTTATCATATGAAGTAAATGCCGATACTAGTTAACGGATCCACAATTTCTTGTGTGTCATGCTTCCCTTTTCTTGCCGTTCTCTTATTTTTTATGTATTGAAATGTAATTGTTAACATCAAGCTTTCCTGTTTCAATCTTCACATCAGCCAATTAACCCCTGTTCTGCTCAATGCACTCTCATTTCAGTTTGTTGTACAAAGAAACACTGGCTTCCCCTGGTTTGCAGAGAGACTGACCTTGTAGTTAGTTCTCCACAAACTCTGCTCTAAAGCTCTGCCCAGGACGTAGGCAGTGCAATTCAAGAGGCCATGACATAGGAAGAATAGTTTTCTGTACGTTGCCCTGACACATCCTTAAGTTAACCCAGGCTAGCCCCTCTTCCACCCTGGCCACTGCCTGCTCAAGAGGTGGGGACACCTGGCTGGGAGGGAGGAATGGTTGAACAAGTGCTGGCAGGGAAAGGGTGGACAGGAAAGCACCAGCCCACCAACAGCCCTCTCTGTAGAAATTATCTGTGTCATCTTACCATAAGGATGGATGGCTCTTTACATTTTGCAAGATCTGGCAGGATGGTTGAGGTGTATCCTGGAAAAGAAAAAGCCACCCTGAGCCGAGGAGGCTAGGCAGTTTCTTCCATAGCCAGAGAACAGGCAAAGTGTGTTGGACAAAGGCACATATGCTAATGTTTTGCCTTCCAAATAATCCTGTCTTCCTCCTTTGTGTTCAGATACTAAGTGTCTGAAAAGATGTATCTACTACTAGGAGACTCTGGTTTCTAGAAAGTTTTAGAAGAAAGGAGAAGCAACTCAAAAGCTTGGTGGCATAGAAAATGCAGGACTGAGGAGAGGCATATGGCTACTGTCCTAACACAACAACAGAGGCAGGCAATAATCTGATCTCCATGGCCATAGAGTTGGAATGAGGGGGGGTTTTGTTCAAACAAAAAATCTGCCCTTTGTACTTCTTTGGTGAAAGTGAAATCCATTTCCATAGCAGCAGAAGGGATTTTTCTCATGCCTTTCCACCTCTGCTAAAGGAGATGACTCAACCTGTGGCCAAGGAATGACAGTGAAAAAAGTCTAGGTTCTGTTCAGCCTTTTGGTTTCTGAAGGACTGAAGAATAGGCACTACATCTTTACTTTGAGGGTGACAGAGCACTAGAACAGGCTGCCCAGAGAGGTGGTGGAATCTCCATCTCTGGAGGCATTCAAAACCCACCTGGATGCATTCCTGTGTGACCTTCTCTAGCTGAACCTGCCTTGGCAAGGAGGTTGGACTAGATGATCTCCAGAGGTCCCTTCCAACCCCTATCACTCTGTGATTCTGTGATTTTTGAATCCCTGTTATTTCCTCTGTTACACAAGGATAATAGTCTATACCTTTTAGATAAGAAGCTTGGCAGATTGAAAAGTATTATGGGGAACATCTAGATTACCATCACTTGTATTCTTCTTACTAGAACTGGCAGGAGTAAGTTGCCGGTGTCAAAGCAATAACTTCCACATATCTGTTATTGATCAAACAACTGAAAATCTTGTTCTGTCTCTCTCTGCTTCTTTCCCCAAAGATCTGGAATGTCGCATCAAACAAGCTGACTTTCTTGAACTCCTACAAAATGAAGATGTCAGTTGTCATAGGGATTGTGCACATGATTTTTGGGGTGATACTCAGTCTCTTCAACCACATGTAAGTTTGTTTCACCAAGCCCATTGCTGCAGCACACAAGTCCTCATTGCTAAACTAGTGTCCTTCAATGAAAGAAAGCCTCATACCTCTGACTGGTGACTTGAATTCTGTCCTTTCTTCAGTGAAAGTAGAAATGGCTTGTACACTAACTGATCCACACCGCTGTTGGTACAGAGTGATGAATCCAAAGGCCAGAAGGACATCACATTGCAGATATTCTCTTGGATAAACTCTCTTTTTTGCTTTCTCTCTTATGTTCTTGATTCTGCAGAAATACTGAAGCATGCTAAATTAAAAATATATAGCACCTCTGACTGCTGATAATTTCTGTCTTGAAAGGCAAACCCTTTTGGCCTAACCCAAAGCACACTGAAGTCTTGCATGGTGTGTGCGCATGTGTTTCACCTCGCTTAGTGGAACTTCAGTCAGGATCTGTGGGTGTGCATGTATGTATCTCTGCCTCTAGATTTCACAACAAAAAATAAGAAATGGTGATAGAGAGAAGGGGCTGACATTACTGTCCTGAGAGACTCTCCAAAGCTGAAAGGTGTGTAGTGACCTTCAAGGACAGAAAGTGTTCAGATGACAGAGAGAAGGACTCCCTGACAGAATTGATTCTCCTCCGCATATAATGCTTAACTTTGTACATCAGCCATTTTTTAAAAAATTGGCTTTTATTTCAATGTAGTAATCTTCTGATGTGCTGAGATACTGGTGGATCAAGTTCAAAAACCTGAAGCGAATCAGTATGACAAAGCTTTTTGCATTTAAATAACGGCTTTCATTGGTAAAGACTGCAATTACAGACTTCCTTCTTGGCTAGTGGTAATTGTATGTTTCTTATGTTATTTTCCAAAGACCAAGTAATGTACAGTAATGCCACACTTGGGTGCAACCTTGTATCAATATCTAGTGTATTAATTCTAATTATCTTTCCTGTTTTTTTCCAGTTACTTCAAGAAATACATAAACATTATCCTCCAGTTCATTCCAGAGATGATTTTTATTATCTCTCTTTTCGGCTACCTGATCTTCATGATTATTTTCAAGTGGTGTCATTTCGATGTCCACTCATCCCAGAGTGCACCAAGTATCCTCATCCACTTCATCAATATGTTTCTGTTCAATTATAGCGACACTTCAAATGCTCCATTATATCTGCATCAGGTATGGATCAGGCAGCTTGAATCCACTGTAGGTGGCTTTGGATTCATGGTGAGTGTTGTGGAGAGCGGACGTAAAGATGGGGAACAGGCTCAGAAGCTCACAAATGCCAGTTGCATAAGAGAAGTTGTTTCTTCTGATATTGGTGTTGGCCTTGTAGACAGGTAGGACAGAGAAGCTATCCATTAGTGATGCAGCGGAAACCTCATTCTTAGTGTCATTATTACAAGAATGATGTTGCAAATTAAGATTCTTTTGGGGAAAAAAGGGAAAGAAGTATGATTATAGATGCAAAGTTGGGTATTGCAGATATGCTGTCCTGAAATCTTGGCATGATGCTAGAAACAAAGCAAGCCTCTCCTTTCTTTGATAATTTCTTGTTTCTTTTTTGGAAAAAAAGGAAAAAGAAATAAAAAAACTTGACAACTTCATATTTTCAGCTGAAAATAGAAGTGGCTAGAGGATCGTCTGGAAGCTTTTTGTCAGAAATATCTCCTTTGGGGAGTTCACTTTAAAAAAAAAAACCAAAAAAAATCCCCTAATAGAAAACTCTTAAAATCATCTCAATTTATTTTCTCAGGACAAGGATTTTTTTAATTTTTTAAATTTTTTAAATTGATTTTACATGAGCAGCATCCATGAGGAATCTGTAAGCAAATGCTGCTTGCACACGTATGCATCTACATCTATATAGTTGTACGCTCTGACACTTCAACGTGAGCTCATTTTTAGAGTTAGTAGAGGGCCGAGATCAGTTCCAAGTAACTGCTTTAAGGTTGCAGGGGTGTTTGGAAAAACACAGTTGTCCCAGCCTTCAAAAAGTCTTTAGATAATGTTTTGTTTTGTAACAACACAAAGCCTTTCGAAGATGGTAATTTTTTTCTCATATTCCTGTCCCCCTACTCCACCAGTAGTGTGGGGTTAACGTATTATCAAACCTAAGCTATGGGGAATTGATTCCTTTCTGGAATTATGAATGTAGAGCAAACCCTGGATTCCTTGTTTTCCAGGGGAAGGCTTGAATGACTTGGCTCTTACTGCAGCATTTCTACTTTGATCAAAGGAAGGCAGACTGACTGACTCACCCACCAGTTATAACATTCACTTGGGACACTGGAGAGCCAGTTTCAAGTCAATAACACTGAGTTTTGGCAAATTAACCCTTTCCAGTATGAAAAAGCCTTTCATCTCCAAGTCTCCAACCATTTCTAGCTGCCAGTGTTCTCTGGAGCCTTAAGCAGTATATATTTATTTTCATGTCTTTACAAGCATA